>VMDO01010819.1:0-69784 GCA_007922755.1 Pedetes capensis
ACAATGTTGATTTCATGAAATATTTCATAGTTACTTCTTTTTCCATATGATAAACTTTTATTTTCTTATTTTTATTTTTCCCTTTATAAATGTTGGTGTGGTAGAGAGTAATGAGGCTTTTACTATTTCCATTGTGCAACTGTTACATTGCTTTTGGTTCCATAAACTATGTAAGTTTATGTTGTACTTTGATTAATATATAGTAAAATTGATATGCAATTATGGGTTATATTCCCCTATTTTTTCCATGTATTTGTATAGTTGCACATATCATAAAATTTTAAAAGGGAGAATCATCCCTTATGTTCAGAGGGCCCTTAAAAAGCATCAGATTATTTAGATTCATAAGCTTAAGGTCAAAAGGTAATATTTAATTTAATAACTAAGAAGCAGACATTTTTAATGATTTTAATATCTTGAAATAGTTACTAAGATATTCAAAGTAGATCATTTAATTAGAAAGAATTTTGTAATCATGTATTAAAATCACTCATTGGCCACGTGCTTTGGTGCACATCTGTAATCCCAGCTACTTGGAAGGCTGAGGCAGGAGGATTGCGGATTCAAAGCCAGAGGCAGCCTGTGCTACTTAGTGAAACCCTGTCTCCAAATAAAACAATGTGGTGCTGAGGGTGCAGGTCCATGGTAGAGCACGTGTCTAGCATGTGCAAGTCTCTGGCTTCAAACAAACAAATAAAACAACATGCCTTGGAGGATGTTGGTGGCAACTGAAGTCAGTTGAATATTATGAGCACATACTTTGTGAGGCACTTTACATGCATTCTTTCCACTAAATTTGACACAATCTTTAGAAGGATGGATATTATAATCTTCATTTTACAGATGAAGCTGTGGCATAGAGAAGTGACCTACCTGAGCTTGTCCAGCTACTCTTGGCAGAAAGGAGGCTTGTGAAATCAGATAATCTTTTGGCCAGTAGCCAGAACACCTCACACAGTCCATGTTTTTCATTGTACTTTTAGTGCAATGATTTGTTGACCTCCTTCTCTGTTGTCTTCCCCAACTATGTTACTGTGTGCCAGGCACTGTGTGAAGTGTTAGGGTTACATCATTGAATAAGAAGTCATGGAGTTTAGTCTACTAGTTTTCATGGAGTATAGTCTACTGAGACTGTAAAGAACAACTACACAAAATAAGTAAAATAATTACAAATTATGGTAAGTGTTCTAAAAGAAATATACAGGCTTGGTGATAAAAGGGAATGACACAGGGACAAGAGGGAGCTGGGGAGATGAAGAGAAATCAGCTGCAGATGAGTGAGTCAAGGAGGATGGCTTGTGATGCTCCCTCATCTGTGACCTGAAGCATGAGAAATGAGAATGTTAGCTAGCCTATTAGTTTTAAGCAGGGGGTGACTTGATTTGATTAAATTTATTGTAAGAAGGTAATTATTGCTGCCCCCACACATCTGTCAGTGTGCCGCACTGTGGGGGCTTGTGTGTTGTGATGAGGCTGAAGCTATGTCACTGGTATCTCAGATACCAACAGGGTTACCCATGGTGGACAGGTTTCAGCTGAGCTTCCAGACTAAGACAGACTAGGGAGTAGGCACCGGCGAACCACTCCCAAAACAACTAGCCATTGAAAACCCTATGGATAGCAAATAAATACTGTCAGATATAGTGCCAGAAAATGAGGCCCCCCAGGTTGGAAGGCACTCAAAAAAACTACTGGGGAAGAGTTGCCTCCTCGAAGCAGAGTCTACCGTGATGACAGAAATGGAGTAAAGCCCTGGGGACCTCCATTGCTGATGTGGCATGACTCAAAATGAGGAAAAACAACTGTAAACATCCATTAATAATTGGAACATGGAATATACATAGTATCAATCTAGGAAAATTAGAAATTGTTAAAAGAGAAATAGAGCACTTAAACATTGACACTCTAGGCATCAGTGAACTAAAATGGACTGGTATGGGCCATTTTGAGTCAGATAATCATATGGTCTACTATGCTGGGAATGACAAACTAAAGAGAAATGGGGTTGCATTCATCATCAAAAAAGACACCTCAAGATCTGTCCTGAAATACAATGTTGGTAGTGATAGAATAATATCCATATGTTTATAAGGAGGCCAGTCAATATGACTATTATTCAAATTTATGCACCCACCACTAAGACCACAAATGAAGAAAGAGAAGATTTCTACCAGCTTCTACAATCTGAAATAGATCAACTATGCAATCAGGATGTACTAATAATTACTGATGACTCTAATGCAAAGGTTGGAAATGAAGAAGGCGGGTTGGTAGTTGGAAAATATGGTCTTGGTGACAGAAACGAAGCTGGAGATTGCATGATAGAATTTTGTCAGACCAATGACCTTTTCATTGCAAATACATTTTTTCAATGACATAAACAGAGACTATACACATGGACTTCACAAGATGGAACATATAGGAATCAGATTGACTACATATGTGGAAAGAGATGATGGAGCTCTATAGCAAATGTCAAAACAGGATCAGGTGCTGACTGTGGATCAGACCATCAACTTCTCATATGCAAGTTCAAACTGAAGCTGAAGAAAATTAGAACAAGTATGAGAGCCAAGGTATGACCTTGAGTATATCCCACCTGAGTTCAGAGACCACATCAAGAATAGTTTAATTCATTAGACACAAATGATAAGAGACCAGATGAGTTGTAGCATTACATAAAAGATATCATTCAAGAAGGAAGCAAAAAGTTCTTAAAAAGACAAGAAAAAAAGAAAAGACCAAATTATATGTCAAAAGAGACGCTAGAACTTGCCCTTGAATGTCGAGCAGCTAAAGTAAAAGGAAGACATGATGAAGGTAAGGAGCTGAACAGAAGATTTCAGAAGACAGCTCAAGAAGACAAAAACAAATATAATGTTGTGCAAAGAGCTGGTGGCAGAAAACCAAAAGGGAAGAACACGATCTGTGTTTCTCGAGTTTAAGGAAGTGAAGAAAAAATTCAAGCCTCAAGTGGCAATTGTGAAAGATTCTACAGGGAAAATATTAAACGATGCAGGAAACATCAAAAGAAGACAGAAGGAATACACAGAGTGGTTACAAAAAAAAGAACTGGTACATGACCAACCATTCCAAGAGGTTGCATATGAAGAGGAACCAATGGTATTGAAGGACGAAGTGGAAACCTCCTTGAAAGAATTGGCAAAACACAAGGCTCCAGGAATTGATGGGATACCAATAAAGATGTTTCAACAAACAGATGCAGCACTGGAGGTGTTAACATGCTTATGTCAACAGATTTGGAAAACAGCTACTTGGTCAACTGACTGGAAGAGATCCATATTTGTGCCTATTCTCAAAAAAAGGGGATCCAACTGAATGTACACACTATTGGACACTATCATTAATATCACACACAAGCAAAATTTTACTAAAGATCATTCAGAAGTGACTGCAGCAGTACATAGACAGGGAATTACCGGAAAATCAAGCTGGATTCAGACGAGAGTGGGGAACCAGGGCCATCATTGCTGATGTCAGGTGGATATTAACTGGAAGTAGAGAATATCAGAAAGATGTCTACCTATGTCTTATTGACCATGCAAAGGCATTTGACTGTGTGGATCATAATAAATTATGGATAACACTTCGGAAAATGGGAATACCAGAGCACCTAATTGTACTCATGAGAAATCTGTACGTGAACCAGGAGGCAGTTGCTCGAATAGAACAAGGAAACACTGCCTGGTTTAAAGTTGAGAAAGGTGTGCGTCAGCACTGTATACTTTCACCATATCTCTTCAATTGATATGCTGAGCAAGTAATCCGAGAAGCTGGACTTTATGAGGAAGAACGTGGCATTAGGATTGGAGGAAGACTCATTAAAAACCTCCGTTATACAGATGACACAACTCTGCTTGCTGAAAGTGAAGAGGATTTAAAGCATTTACTGATGAAGATCAAAGATCATAGCCTTCAGTATGGGTTGCGACTAAACATCAACAAGAAAAAATTCCTTACAACTGGGTCAGTACACAACTTCACAATAAATGGAGAAAAGATTGATGTTGTCCAAAATTTTGCTTTGCTTGGCTCTATAATCAATACCCATGGAAGCAGCAGTCAAGAAATCAAAGACACATTGCTCATTGCTCTAGGAAAAGCTGTGGCAAAAGATCTCTTTAGCGTACTGAAAAGCAAAGATGTCACATTGAAGACGAAGGTGTATCTGACTCATGCCATGGTATTTTCAGTGGCATCATATGGTTGTGAAAGCTGGACATTGAACAAGGGAGACAGGAAAAGAATTGATGCTTTTGAATTGTGGTGCTAGAGACGTCTATTGAATATACCATGGACTGCCCAAAGAACCAACAGATCTGTCCTAGAAGAAGTGCAACCAGAGCGCTCTTTGGAAGCAAGAATGGCCAGACTGCGTCTTACATATTTCAGACATGTAGTCAGGAGAGATCAATCCCTGGAGAAGGACATCATGTTTGGGAGAGTGGTAGGTGAATGCCAAAGAGGAAAACTCTCCACCAGATGGATTGACACAGTGTCTGCAACAATGGGCTTAAACATAAATAAGATCGTTTGCCTGGCACAGAATAGGGAAGTGTTTCAATCTGCTGTACATAGGGTCACTATGAGTGGGACTTGACTCGAGGGCACCTAATAACAATTATTGCTGCTGAATGGAGATAGGGTTGGAGGAGTTCGAGAGTTGATGTGGAGACCAGATATGAGTTTACTATGAGTGATCAGGTGCAGAATAGCTTAGATTAGCATAGTGACTATGGAGAGAAATAAATGGATCTGAGATGAATGTAGGAGGTATAATTGATAGGAAATGATGGTGCATATGAGGGAAAGAATGTACTTAAGAGTGGGAGCTTGGAGATGTTGGTTGCAGTTAAGTCTGAAGGAGAGTAGCATCCCCTTAAAAAAAAATCCTTGGGAATTTACTCAGCAAATAAATGTGTTACCAAGCATGTGTTATCAAGGTTTCCCGTAGATAAATAAAACAGAGGGGGAAATAGACTATTAATAAGATAAATATATAAATATATAGTATGTGATTATAAATATTGAGAAAAAATAAAGCCAAGAAGGAGGACACAGAATAATAGAGTGACGAGGGGGTTGATTTATAGACAGGATGATCAGAGAAGATTTCACTGCAGTGTTCTTGGAGTGAAGACCTAAAAGTGAGGAAGTGAGCCGTGCAAGTATCTAGAGGAAGAGCATCCCAGGCAGCACGAACTGCAGATATGAAAGTCTGAGGTGAGCGTGTACCTGCCTGTGCTAGGAACAGCAGCGGGACCACGTGGGAGGCACAGAGGGGATTGGTGGTGATTGAGAGATGAAGCCAAAGGCAACAGTATGGATAACGGCCTTGTGGAGAATTCTAAGGGCTTGGGCTTTTGTTCTGAGTACAACAGGAAGCCATCAGATGGTTTTGAGCAGAGGGATGCCACGATCTTGTACTTTAACTCAGGCTGACATGTTAAGCCCTGCATGGGTGAGATTATATAGAAAGAAAATGGAAGGAGCCCAGATCTGAGCCCTGAGGCATTGCACCATTTTGAGGTGGGGTAGAAAACGTGCACTAGGAAGGGAGGAGAAGAAAAAAAAAAAAAAAAGACAGGAGTGGGAGAACCATGAGTGTGTGATGTCACACAAACAAGAGAGGAGTGTTTGGGCTGTGGGGTGGGTAGCTCAGTCCTACAGCATTTTTCTAACATGGGGCTGTGGGTTTGATCCCCAGCGCCACAAAATTAAACAAAAAATTGTTTTAGAAGTATTTGAAGAAGTAATGAAGAGTGTTAAATTGCCTAGGCATCTGATGGATGAAACTTCATATATTCTCTGAATTTGGCAATGCTGAAGCCATGGGTGATTTGGCAAGCCATTTCAGACAAATGACATGGGCAGCAGTTAGAGTGTAGTAAGTTGGAAAGGAAATGAGTAGATGGATTGTGAAGAAGGGGAGATAATATGTATATACAACTTTCTCTTTTTGAAACAGAAATAAGTAGAAGCTAGACCCATAAAATTTGTTTCATAAGATGAATGATAGATGACTATGTTTATAAATGATTAGGGTTGATCCAATAGAGAAAAAAGAAAATATTGATGACACCAATAATAGTTAACATTTACTAAACACTTAACAGTTGTCAGGAACTGTGCTGGGCTAAAATAGGCCTATGGCAGATGTATTGAGACGGCCATTTCACTTAAGGAAATTAGGGTAGAGAAACTACTAGCCAAGGAAACAGCTGCTATGTAGTAGATGTGAACCCAGACATTTGAACTGCATATACTCAGCCCCTCAGTTATGCTGACTCCAGCAACAATGCCAGGAGAGAAGTGGATAATCTCAAGCCACGTCCCTGAGAGGCAAAAAGGGATGTGACCTGGAATGCAGGGAAGGCAGCTTTTGAGAGGGGAACAGTCCCTTCCTTACAGTCCTAAAAGGGAAGGCAGGTACAGGCGACTGCAGTTGGCTACAGGTGTTTTAGTAGGGAGAACCAAAGAATGTTCATGTGAGAGGGCTTCTTTTTTGATGGAGCTTAAGCCATTAGATGAGAATAAAGTGAGAGCAGACTGTGTGCCAGGGTAGATGCTGAGAAGCAGACAGTAGTTAAAACCACTACCTTGAGGGATGGGGAAGAGTCAAGGACTGTGGGCCGTTTCCCATGCCTGTTTGGGATCTATGATCATGATTAAGCTATGGGGCTCAGCTGGTGCAGGGATTTTTCCAGGATAGCTAGTATAAAGGGAAAAGGTTTGAGGGATTGGAGGACATTTTCCCGGAAAGTGGCCATATTAATGGACAGGGAGACTGAAGTGAATGAAGAGCAAAGGGACGCCAGCACCAAGTAAGGAAGAGTCAAAATCAGCAGACCTCAGGAGGATCCAGGATGTGCAGCAGTGCACATATTTGAACAGATAAGATTAGGAGGAGGAGGAGGTCAGAAAGTGGGTTATCAGAGGTGATTCAGTTGCTGAATGTCATGGTTCAGGTTAAGGTCATGGGATGAGAGGCAGATGCAGGTAGAAGAGAGATGGATCACCAGAAATAAGCATACCCAGAAATTAACCCATTAAATCTTGATTTTCTTTCAGAAAGGTCATGACTTTCATGAAGGTGTTAGAGCTGGTAAGTGACAGTTATATTTCCTTCCTGGCTGTTGGAGAAGCAGGATTTGTGAGTGTGCACTGTTAAAGATGGCAGTTGTTTAATGAATGAAAATTAGACTTTTGTAAAGATTGCAAAGTTGTGTGTGTTGTAAAATGTAACCAACTGAATTATAAGGGAAGAACGGTTCCAGAAACTAATTCTTAAAATTCACATAACTTGGTCACTGCCCCTACTGTCACTTGGACTGCATTGTGAGCTTCTCAACTCACCCTGCTGCTGAGGACTTCACACAGTGCATTTAATCCCTACTAGAAGCCCTCAACTCTTCTTCCATTTCTCCCTCTTTTGTAGTGGCCTGGTACAGTCAGATGCTGGTAGAACCCTACCATCTACTTCCGACTCTGTACCTGAGCAGTTAAACGTTGCTAAGGAAAACAACACACATTATACTTCCCACTTTGGTTATTATGTACAAAGTCATATTTAGAAAAAACAAGCGAAGTGATTGCTTTTTTCTTTAGCAAATTTGGAACAGTTAATTTTTTTGGAAGGCCCTTACCTCCGTGGGGTTTAGCTTAGTTGATAGAGTGCTACTCCACACTGTCTTGAGGACCTGGGGTTTGATCCCTGGCACCACAAAAATGGGAGAAGGATGTGGCAGTCCACTCCTGAAGCAGTCCAAAACAATTAGCTATTGAAAACCCTATGAGAAGCTGGGTGTGGTGGCGCACGCCTGTAATCCCAGCGGTTTGGGAGGCGGAGCCAGGAGAATCGCAAATTTGAGAACAGAGGAAGTCTGTGTAACTTAGCGAGACCCTGTCTCAGAAAGTAAAGAAAAAAAAAGGGGCTGGGGGTGCAGCTCAGTGGTCCAGCACTTGCAAAGCATGCAGGCGAGAGGCCCGGGGATCAACCCCCAGTACCACAAAAAACCAAACCAAAACAAAAAATAAACCCTATGAGGTTGCTATGAATCAGACTTGACAGCACCTAACAACAACAACTTACCTCCATAAAGAGCTGTTATTTGTAGTATAAAATGAGCTCTTTTTTTTTTCCTGCATGTGTTTTGTATATCTAATACTATTGGCATTTTTTGTTTTTCTGGTACTGGGGATCGAACCCAGGGCCTTGCACATGCTAGGCATTGTGCTGCCACTGAGCTATACTCCAGCCCTTGGTCATTTGAGACAGGGACTCACTATGTAGCCCAGGCTGGTCTTGAAGTCAGCATCTTCCTGCTTTCACTCCCTCCCCACCCAGGTGCTGGGATTATGGGCATACACTACCATATATAGCTCATTTTGTTATATTTAACTAATCTTTTTGATATAGGACAAATTCTGGATTTCTTTTTTTGTTTGGGGTTTCTTTCGCAGTGCTGGGGATTGAACCTAGGGCCTCATGCCTGCTAGAGGAGTGCTCTGCCACTGACCTATACTCCCAGTCTTAGAAATACATTTGTATCTGAATACACAGTTATGTTCATTGAGTTTTGTGGTGCATGCCTATAATCCTAGTGACTAGGATGTTGGGGCAAGAGGATTGCAAGTTTGAGGACAGAGGCAGCCTGTACAACTTAGTGAGACCCTGTCTCTCTCTCTCTCTTTTTTTTTTTTTGCGGTACTGAGGGTTGAACCCAGGGCCTCACAATTGCATGCTCTGCAAGTGCTGGACCACTGAGCTGCACCCTCAGCCCATTTTTATTACTTTTTGGGACAGGGTCTGGCTAAGTCACACAGACTGCCTCTGGTCTCGAACTTGGGATCCTGCTGCCTTCGCCTCCTGCGCCACCACACCCGGCTTTGTCTCAATATTTAAAAATGGAATAGAGATAGGTAGGTATAGGTCAGTGGTAGAGCAGTTGCCTAGCATGCATGAGGTCCTGGGTTCAACCCTACAGTACTGCTGGAAAAAAAAAGTTCTCTGAACTCAAAGCTTTGAATAAATACCAATCACTTTTGTAGAATTCTTTTGATTTCTGGCATAATATCATCAGAAATAAGCCCTGGGAAGACACATGGGGTTGAGTCAAAGCCAGTAGCTGTATGTTTTATTGTAACAAAGGAAAATGTGTTTTCTTTACTGATTCCTTGAAAATTCTTGCTGCATGTGGCTTAGCACCTCTGATTTTAGTAGGACTTGTGTACTATTGGGTTTTGTTACTAAAGTATTCATTATATGTTATGACAGCCCTTCAAAAAGAGAAGTATTACTTTTAGATAAATACTTTAAGAAAAGAAGCGTTGTAAGTCAAGCATGATCAGAATTCTAAATCATAAGGCAAGAGCTGACCAAGGCTTTTTGTGAAACAGGGTCTCACTATGTAGCCTAGACTGGACTAGATTTTGTGCCTCAGCCTCTGGAGTGTTGGGGATTGTATGTGTGTGCCCTGGCGCCTGGCTCAAGCTGCTTTTTAAATGAGAGGAGATATGTTACTTCTCTTTCAATGTAGCCTATTTATTCAGAAAGCAGCATCTGTTCTGGGTAAAACTGTTTAGTGTTCTTGCTATAATTTGCTAATGTATTTTATTTATAAAATAAGTTAGCAAACTAGTAAAATGGTTGTTAAACATTCTTACTCTTAACATCTAAAATAAACTTCTGCTTATAGAATAAAAATGGATTATCTTAGAGTCAAGCAGCTACCAACTGGAGTTGGATTGAGTGTCTCAGGAGACCTGAAAACCCTGAGCTGCCCACATGGCAAGAATTTAAGTTCTGTCTTTTTAAGGCAAAATGTTTTGTTAGCTTGGCAGAAAATAGCACACAGATTTGATTTGTATTCACTCTCCTTTTGTCCTTCAGTGGACTGTCAAGGAAGTAGATAGTACTGGTTAGATTTAAAGAGGAAGAGATTCTTGCAGAAAGAATCACCTAGGATTATTCTTTGTTTACACTATCCAGAGAATGTAAACTTGCACATTGACAGGGATCAGAACATGAATATTTGATCTGATTCTGAAATCCATAGTAAATAACCAAACCTTAAAATCCTCCACCTACTGTCAAGCTGGCTGTGGTGATGCACACCTATGTTCCCAGCTACTTGGGAAGCTGAGGCAGATTGCTTGAATCTACAAGTTTGAGACCAGCCTGGGCAAAGCAGAATCATGAACAAACAAACATCCCTCCAATATCCACATTTAATTGTGTATAAAGCTTCCTTTTCTTCACTTGCCAAGGCAGCCTTCCTCCTTGCTTGCCAGACTGCTTCATTAACTGTTTCGCCTTTTAATGCTTAAGTTAGTTTTTTTCAGTTGTCTGTGAGTTTGAAGGTTTAAATATTTCCGTTCTTCATTAGAAGTATGCACATTTTAGGCATGGTTGAAATTTACTACCACAACCATACTTGTTTTTTTTTTTTTTGTTTTTTTTTTTTACTTTTTGAGATAGTTGCAGATTCACATGCACTTGTAAGAAATATTGAGATTCTCCATACCCTCCACCCAGTTTTCTAAATAACATTTGCATAATTATAGTGTTCTGTCACAACCAGGATATAGGCATTGCTCTGTATTTTTTAAGAGGTTACAGATTGCCTCATACTTACAATCCTGGGGGGATATTATGTAGCTACACTAAGTGATGACTACAATGAAACAGGAGAAGTAGGGTTCATGATATCTTGACAGTGGTCTGATTTTTTTAAGTCAGAGCTGTCTACTAAAGGATTTGGTAGAACAGCAATATCCACATTTAACCATGCATAAAGTCCTCTCCCCTCTACCTTAAGTGATTAATTTTTCGCCCCAAACCAAATGTGGAAGAGTTTAGAAGGTGGATTTGGGCCATCCACTTTCCCATGCCTTCCCTTTAAACCACACCAATAGGCTTTATTAAAGCTGGAGATATATATTGAAGCTCAGAAGGTGAGAAAATACCCACACTATTCACCAAAAGTATCAGCCAGATTGAGGGTTTTATTTATAAGAAAAAAATAGAACATGTACCAAAACTCAAACTTTGCAGAAAAAAAAGTGCTATAGGGAAATGACTAGTAAACTCCATAATTAAAATCTGATAATACCAGAAAGGTACTAACACCTCTGCTTCCTTTTGACAGTTTTAATTGATAAAGACCAGAGTCCAAAGTGGAAACCAGCTGAACTAAAAGAAGTTACTGATGAAGATTTGAATAATTATTTTAAATCTCTGGGAAGCAATGATTTGAAGTTCTGAGGTGGCTGGACTTTTAAGGTGTATTTTGGAGGAGGAATTGGCAAACTGCAGCACATGGGCTACATCTGGCTGGTTGTCTGTCTTTATTCAGCCTGCAAGCAAGAAATGTTTTCTCCATTTTTAAATGATGAAAGAAATCAAAGACTAATATTTCATGACATGAAAATTATAATGCAGTTTAAATATCAGTATCCTTAAATAAAAGTTTACATGTTATCTATGGCTGTTTTGAGTAGTTGTGACATGGATTGTATGGCCTACCAAGTCTAAAATATTTACTGTCCTGTCTTTGTCAGAAAAAACTTGTCAATCCCTGCTTTAGAAGACAGGAAAAATTCAAAGGTCTCTTGAGATTCTTGAGTTATATTTACCAAAATGGTAACTTTGTTAGGCTTTCAGTGGTAGTTCATGATGTTTATTTAACTTAGGTATAGGTTATCAAAAATGAATCCCCTAAAAATTTGGGAGACATATTACATTAATGTCTCATAAAATTTTTTTGTTCGTTTTTTAAGACAGGTCTCATGCCTGGAACTTGCTATGTAACCAAGGCTGACCTTGAACTCACAATCCTCCTGGCTCATCCTCCGGAGTGCTGGGATTACAGGCATGTGCCACCATGCCTGACTAGACTTTCCTTCTTTATGAGAGTGCATTTTAAATGAGTTTCTATCGCAGAAAATTTCCTTTTATAAATATTAAAAATCTCAAGTAAAGATAAAAAGGTTTTATGAAATTACCTCTTGATTATGTTAACTCAGCCTTGGCCTTCCCTAAAGTAACAGAATACCTTGCCTGATGAAAATGAAAGCATTATGTCTTTCTTATAACTTGCTATATGTTAATCGGCCAGAATGAAGAAATAAGAAACTCCAATTTCTATGATTGAAACAATGCTTTTAGTAATTCACATAATTAAATTTTTGTGTGGTAACAGTTAAAAAGTTTAAAATATAAAATCTTCAATAACTGGTACTTCTGAGAGAGTTTTTTTTTAAGGTGTGCGAGAAACTAAGGTGATTCTAGACTAAGGAACTTCTATGTAAGAATAATTTTTATATTAAAGTTCAACATGTCACTTGTTACAGTTTCTCCTTCATTCCAAGCCCCTCAGAAACTAAGAGAACTTGAGGTGTGTAAAATCAAAAAGCCAATAGAACTGAAAAGGACATCAGAGATTATATCTTCCTTTTCTTATAGAGGCAGCGGCTGCAGTCCAGAGGTATTCCTTTAAATTTTCTCAGTTCTTAATCTTTTGACATGAAAGACTTTTCTTCCAAAAAAATTCAGGAACAGATCTGGAATAAGGATGCCATGATGTTGGATGTGTTTAAATTTATACTTTTAAAGCTCCTAAATTAGACCTTAATGATTCAAGAAATTGTATAAATGGATTACTATTGACTTTACATTTATAAGCAACACAGAAAATATTAAACCTTTTATATTAAAAAATGTCAAAGTATACAATGTTGAAAAGAATTTGCTTCAATTAAATGAGAACTCAGAGCTAGCTAATTGCAACTGGAGTTTTATTGTAGTTACAAATTTTTTCACAAAAATATTTGGATAAAATATACCACTTTCATAGCTAACTTAGAATTTGGTAACAAAACTTGTTTTGTTAAGGTGAAGGTAGTTCTTCAGAACCAGTGCTCATGACTCTTAAGAACAAATAAATGGCTTATTTGTTCATTTAAAAAACCAGATGAAAGTATTTTGATTAAGCAATGTATTTGTTGGGACTATATGTTAAATGACTTGTTTTTTGACATTTACAGTGTGCCTCTAACTTTTGATTTTTAAAACCATGTAATTACAGAAGTATACTTCTGCCTGCCCCATCTCATAAAATGCCAATGATATTGAATGAGATATGATGTGTATTTATTTTTAATACTCATAAGGCAATTTGACACAAATTATTCCTTTGGGGCTGAGATGATACTCATTTTTGTCCCCTTCAAAATTGTGCTTTAAGTACTAATAACCATAGGCAGTTTGCAAAGAACTAATAAGGCAACTAAAAAGGCAGAATTCTAAGGCTCAAAGGCCTGTAATTGAAAGGTAGCAGTAAAAAGAGACAACTCAGAAAGGCAGCAGAAAAGAGCACTTCTGGGGTTGTGTGAGTCTGTAAAGGAGGAACTGGCACGTTTGTTTCTGCTGGTGATCTGCTTCCACAGCTGCCACCTGGAGGTTCTTTTTGTGCCCATACAACTTCCCCTGCCTTTTCACTAATATTCTCTGTGTTTCCCTTTTCAGTAGCTAATAATTCTTCCAGGATTCGATTTTATAGGTCATCTTCCTTCCTAGTCATTCTACTCTTTTTTCATGAAAGACTTTCAAAGTGAGGTAACGCCAATCTTTAACTATAATGGTAAGAAAGAAGACTAATTACCATATCATAGATGTTCTGTTCTCACTGTCAAGACCAAACTATATCCTGATAACTATTAAATTTAGTATAAATTTTGTTTATTCAGCTCACTCCCTCTCCCACCTAGGTTATCCAGTAACCTGCTGATTACCTAAGCCTTATGGTTCTTGTTTGTGGATTGACATAATACAGCATATATTTCAAAAATAAATCTCTTGGAAAATATATACATCACTCTATTAAAATATGATTCAGAGTAAAGGGGTGGTGCTTGGTGATAAAAATGTCCCACGATAGTAGCTAAGAAAGAGTGGGAGCAAGATTAAACATCTAGCTAGATGTGGATCTGGGATGCATCCCTGTTTCACCTTTGGGAAATAGGGGCACAGGCAAAGAAAGAACCAGAAGTTAAATTATTTAGATGTACCCAAACCCCACCAGTTTATGACTCTGTGTATAGTAGAACATTTAGTGACATGTTGCTTTATATGGCTTTGTGTTCTCACCAAAGTATGTATTTTGTATACTTAATTATATCTTTTAAACAGCAAAAGACTTTGCAGCAAAATAGTCCTGATACAATGTATAAATGAAAAACGACCTTATCTAGACTTTTGTCTGAGTCATTAGTACATAGATACAAAAACCTAAATTTCTCTTCACGAGCTAAAAATACATTTTGTACTGAAGGAAATATTTTTGCCCTTAGGCTTATGACTGCAGATTCTTATCTGAACAGGAGTGGTTCTTTTCTATTATATAGGTTGCTAGATTGCAAGTACAGTGGAACAGTATATACCCCACCCCTCTGTGAAGTGAAAATCGAATGATCAGGTATCCAAAAGCAACTGAAAGATGTCTTACCACTCATTTTAATTATCTTTTTCTTTGCTCATGAAATGTGGAGAATTCACTCTATAGTATTTGATCGCAAGTTTAAAAGTATTATGGTTAAAATTGTTGTTGTTAGGTGCCATCAAGTCGGTATCTGACTCATAGCGACCCTCTGTACAACAGGGGAAACACTATTGTCAGTGCTTCTCTGCTGTTCATAGGGTTTTCAATGGCAGATTGATTTTTGGGAGGGGGTTGCCAGGTCCTTCTCCCACGCCTACAGCTTCTGGTGTTCCCAGGCGGTCTCCCATCCAGGTACTAACCAGGCCCGACTCTGCTTAGCTTCCGAGATCTGACAGGATCGGATGCCACAGGGCTACAGCTGCGGGCCATATGGTTAAAATTAGAGGTAGCTTTTTTGTCTGTCTACAAGGCCACAAACATACTTATCTCATTAAAGTGGTCACAAGCCTTTTTGTACCTTTAGATTTCAGTGACACTGGTATATTATATCTTAAAAGGATCTAACATAAATGGGCTTAGTTCCTTTTTCTTTTTCTTTTTTTGTGGTACTGGGGAGGTTGAGCCCAGGGCCTTGTGCATACTTTGCAAGTGCTCTGCTATTGAGCTTCACCCCCATTCCCTCTTTGTAATCTTGAGGCAGGGTCTAAGTTACACAGGCTGCCTCTGGCCTCAAATTCACAATCCTGCCTGTGCCTGCTGAGTTGCTGGGATCACAGGCATGTGCCACTGCACCTAGCTTAGCTTCCTTTCTAATTAAACAATGTTTGGCAAATCTTGATGAAAAGATAATTCTAGAGCCTCAGTCCCTTTTTTCCTACAAGTGTTGTCTTAGTATTTTCCTCTTTTTCTCCCAAATCTGTTACTATTGAACTTAAACAGTATTTAATCCTTTGTTTAAAAGGTGTGTTCTGACAGTTAAAATGCCTAAGTTATGAAAATAGTATAATACATGGCTAAAAGTAGCACATGCAGTACCACTGGAACCATGTGAGTGTTCCTCTTGGAGCCATGTTCTGCTTGTAATCCAGCTACAAATCACTCTGTGTTCTGGTCCCACAGTAATCTGGATGGTGACTACACCACAGGTGTGACAAAACTGGAAACAAGTGCCCTGTACTGTCATCTCTGGGACAGTCAATTATGCCAGGCTCTGCTTTACATGTTGCAGGTGAGGCTGCTGTTATTTTTACGATTTACATTGATGTTGTGGCCTCTATAAATAGTATCTTTAGTATCTTTTTAAGGTTGATAGATTGGTACTTTTTCAACTCATCTTAAAATTAATTCATTTAATACTCAGAACAAGCCTGTTGCTAGACTTTAGGCCCTGAGATTCAATGTGGTAGTTATGCTTTTGAGGACCTCTTCTACACAGCTTGTTTTCTCTTTCTTTCTTTTTCTCTCTCTTTTTTTTTTTTTTTTTTTTTTTTTTTTTTTTTTTTTTTTTTTTTTTTTTTTTTTTTTTTTTTTTTTTTTTTTTTTTTTTTTTTTTTTTTTTTTTTTTTTTTTTTTTTTTTTTTTTTTGTGGTACTAGGGGTTGAATACAGGGCCTTGCGCCTGCATGCTTTGCAAGTGCTGTACCATGGACCTGCACCTCCAGCCCATTTTTTTGCTTTTTGAGACAGGGTCTCGCTAAATTACACAGACTGCTTCTGGTCTTGAACCTGCGATCCTCCTGCCTCACAGGTGTGTGCCACCATGCCCGGCAATTACACAGCTTGTTTTCTAATCCTAGACAAAGTGGTTTTGTGAAACAAGACGCACTGTGGATCACTATGGCTTAATTGCTAGACCCCTGTGAAAACATTTTCAGAAAAACTTCATTTCTGGGTTTTTGGTATAAATTGTCATTTTAAAGGCAATACTTTTAACCATTTGGAACTTTTAATTCTTGAGCATTTTCTTTGGTGATGCTATTACCTTTTTAGGAAGAAATGACTGGGGGCCACAAGATTTGTGTCCGGCCATCCATGACTAAAATTTAAGACCAAGTAGATATGAATTGCTGTTAATGTAGAACTGCTTACGACACATTTCACCTTATGTGTCCCTACACTAGTCACATGTTTTTACATCTAGATGAAATTATTTGCATTTATTCACACCAGTTTTTGCTTTTGTTTCATGTATTTAAACTAGCACCAGCTAGATCCACAGGTCAAGAAAGTATCATCATCCTACAGTGTCAGCGTCCTCATGCTCAATGTATGGGATGTCGTGGTACTTGATGTTGTTACATGCCCACTGCTGCAGGGCGTAATTTACGATTTCCTTAGACAGGCGGTCTGCATATTCAGTGACCACTGTATTGGGCCCCACAGGTTTCTTCACTTTCTCTGGGACAGTCACTGGAGAAGACATCCTAGGTAGGTATCCTTCTTCTGACACAAAGGTTTCTTCTCTCTCATGTCGCACTGACATAAAGGTGTCTTCTCTCTCATGTCGCACTGATATGAAGGTGTCTTCGCTGTCATGCCGCACCTCAGTCTCAAATGTGGTAGGGAATGGGAAAGTTTGCTTTGATTTCATGCAGCCCATATTTTAAGGAGCTTTGGCTGAGTGAAGGAAAACAGTATTGGTAATGGCTACTTCAGCAGCATCTTTAGGGAACAGTGAGGGTTCATCTACCTGATGTTGACCAGGGCGTCCCCTCTTCAGCCACTTCAGCAACCAATGTTCCCTATCACCGCTCTTCACGTGTTGTGTTTATCTGTCAAGAGAAGGGAGTTTTTATTTTGAAGTTATAGAATGTAAAATAACATGATTCGGCCATGTGCAGAAATACTTAACAAGTTCTTTTCACATGGAATGGCAATTTAAAAAATAAGTTTTTTCAGGCTCTTAAGTTTTATAAAATGAAATTTTTGCTATCTAGATTTATTTATACTAGCAAATGATAGCTCTTGGACTAAATTCCAGCTGCCTGTAATTGTAAGGTTTGTCAGAACACAGTGACACTTGTTTATGTACTGTCTGTAGTTGCTTTAACAATGGCAGGATTGAATTGTAACAGGCTATGGCCCCCAGAGTCTAAAATATTTATTCTTTGGCCCTTTACAGAAATGTTTGCTGACTCTTGATCTTTACTCTGAAGGGAAACAAGAGTCTTCATGTCTCAGAATCAGGCTTTAAACCTGGGTCAAAAGTAGCAGAGAAAGATGGCCTTTCCACTAATGCCAACTCCAAACAATGTAGGTTAGATATAGGAAGCCACCTATTTCTTTCTTCTAAATATTCTAAATTTAATATTCCTTATGAAATTACACAAAAGCCAGA
This sequence comes from Pedetes capensis, assembly GCA_007922755.1. NCBI lineage: Eukaryota > Metazoa > Chordata > Mammalia > Rodentia > Pedetidae > Pedetes > Pedetes capensis. Next base: position 17,799 of record VMDO01010819.1, read on the forward strand.
TCAAGTTAAAGGTTCCTCCTCGGTCCTGCCCTTATTTGATGTTTGGACAGTAGGGAGGCTATATCCTTGTGAAGTGCCTTCTCAGCCTCATCAGTGGGTATTGTCACTGGATGAACGTCCATTAAGATTGGACAAACTAAAATTGTGGCTATACTAACAAAAGTAACCTACAGCTTCAATGCAGCCTCCATCAAATTCCAGTGATAAATTTCACAGAAATAGAAAGAAATCCTAAAATTCATATGGAAGCACAAAAGACATCATATAGCCAAAACAATTCTACACTACAGGTCCAAAGTAGCAAAAACAGCTTAGTTCTGGCACAAAAAAGACATGAAGATCAATGGAACAGAAGATCCAAATACACAGCTACAGCCACTTGATCTTCAACAAAGAAACAGAAGTCACTCAACAAATGGGGATGGGAAAACTGGGTATCCATATTTACAAGAATGAAGTCGACCTGTACAAAACATCAAAGTGGGTCAGAGATTTCACCATAAAACCCCACACTTTGAAATTACTAGAAGCAAATGTCTAGAACACTCTTAGTAAGACTCCAAGAGCCCAGGAAACTGCACCAAGAATTGATAAGTGGGACTATACATGATTAAAAAGCTTTTGCACAACAAAGGAAACATTAAAGGGAGAGCCCACAGAAAGGGAGAAAATCTTTGTATCCTACACATATGACATGACTAATTTCCAGAATATACAAAGAACTCAAAAGATATTTCTGAAAAGAGGAAATACAAATGACCAATAAACACATGAAAAAATGCTCCGTATGCCTCGCCATTAGGTAAATGCAAATCAAAATTATACTGAGATTCCATCTCCAGTTAGGATGGCAAAAATCAACAAATGCTGGTGAGGATACAGAGGAAAAGGAACCCTTTTAAACTGATGGGACTGTAAATTAGTTCAGCTATTATGGAAATTAGTATGGAGGTTCCTCAGAAAACTAAAAATAAAACTACCACAGGATCCAGCTATAACATGTCTAGGAATATACCCACATGAAGATAAATCATACTACAGGGACATCTGCACTTCCATGTTTATTGCAGCACTTATTACAATTGCATGGAATCACCTCAGATGTCCAACAGATGATTGGATTAAAAACGTGTGCATATATATGTACACCATGGAATATTATTCAGCAGTAAAGGAGAAAATTGTCATTTGCAGCAAAATTGATGGGACTGGAAGTCGTCATTTTAAGTGAACTAACCCAGACTCAAAAAGAGAAGCGCCTCATGTTCTCATATGTGGGAGCCAAATCTACCTTAAAAAAATACACATTTGTGTACTCATATGTGAACAAATGTACATACCTACAATTGGAAAGTACGAGGGGAAAGGGAACAACATAGGGTAAAGAAAAGTGCAAAATACAGGATGTAACTATGAAAACGCTGTAACGGATTCATAAGTATCTACAATTAAAGATTGGACTTGAGGATCACTAAAACCACATGAACAGTTTCACTGTAGGGGACCTAGACATGTGGAGAGCATAAGCAAAGTGTCTATAAATGAGAGGATAGGCCCTGATTTCAGATTTGGGCCTCAGTCATAGCTTTAACAACTCACAAAACTCAGATGATTGTTCTCAACTACTGGTCCCTAGCAGGTAAAAGTTGGCATATACCTAATTCATTTTTTACAGTTGTAATTAAGTCTAGAAAAAGTAACCTTTACCAAGTTTACTGCTATACAGTTTTACATTTTTCTCTAATTTCTGCCCAGTTTTTCTCATACTTCTTCACCTGTTCCCTACTCCTAATGAGAATGAGTCAGGGGGTAAAAAGGAAATCTAGTCACCTGCGAGTAATGGCCGTTAGTTCTGCATGCCCTGATTCACACCTCTCATATGCAAGATTGAGCTGCTTGGGGGGCTGTCTTGGTTGTGCATCTCTAGCGTATGATCTACCAGTATCTGTTTTGTATTACCATGAGGGATGGTTAAGGGAACTGGACATAGCTAACTTGAAAAAGATGACTTGGAGAATTCGAGTGTCATAAATAAAAGGCTACGAGTAGAATCATTAGAATAGCCAGTGTTTTGTTTTTGCACAAGCAATTCTTTCGTACCAGTACAGAATAGTGCCGGATTTGCCCTCTCACCAAAACCCTTAAATCTGGACAAAATATTTAATACGTGAGTGGGATCTTCAGGCACAGAGAAGGGAGACCTAAGATGTTAAATCCCACAATTGAACATCCTAGAGTTCTGCTTAGAGGATTCTTCCTGCAGTATCACAGAGAAGTTGAGGGAGACAATTCCACAGAGGTTTGGGTTACCAAAGCAAGCAGAATTTACAAGACAGAGTTTAAAGAAAAGGAGAACTATAAGACAGGCAAAGATTTGCATGAGAACTCATCAAGGACAGGATTTGTAAGATCTGGCAAAAGATGACCTGGTCTGAGGCTTAGAGTTGAGTGGTGATACCAGAAGTTATACGGCATTAGGACTGCTTGACGTTGTAGACTAGCCAGAATGGAGAGGCCTCATTGAATGCCCCAGGCATTAACTACTACTCAAGAAATGAGACACCCTAGGAGTCAGGAGGATATTCCAGAACAGGTGTTGGACAGTATATGACTTAGACTTGTGAGCCATACTGCTATAGACTGAATACTTATGCCCTTCCTCCCCAAATTCAGCTGTGATAGTATTTGGAAGTGGAGCCTTGATGATGTAGGAGTAGGTTAGTATTGCCCCTATGAAAGAGATTCCAGAGAACTCCCTTTCCCTCATTGCCATGTGAGGACACAGCAGGGCAGCTCCATCTATGAACCAGTAGGTGGGTCCTCGACAGACACTGAATCTGTTGGTACCTTCAATGAGTGGACTTACCAGCCTACAGGACTATGAGAAATAAGTTTCTATTGTTTATAACCATCCACCAGTCTGGCATTTGGTTGTAGCAGCCTGAACAGACTGAGATCCACACGGTTTATGTTGCAACTCATCTCTGCTATTCTAGCACCAAAGCAGCCACAAATACACAAACAAATAGACCTATCTGTATTCCAGTAAAACTTTACACAAACAGGCAGCCAGTTGTGGGCCTTGTAGAACTAAGTTCAAACAGAAAAAGTCCCACTCTAACCAGAAATAAAACTCAAATGCTATTTAAACAAAGATAATATAACACAGACATCAAAGTATTATTCAGAATGTTCATCATCCACTTAAAAAAACGAGTCATGCAAAGAAGAAAGTGACCCACAAGAAAAACGAAAGCTGATAAAAATGATAGAAAATGAGTCAGCATTAGGTAGTTAACGGAACTCAACTTATGAGAAATTTAAAGTACCTCATATATTCAAGGATATAAAGGAAAAATCACAGAGTGAATAGAATTGCAGAGAAGGAGAAATTGGATAATAAAAATTGAGGACTGAAATGTGTAATATCTAAAATGAAAAATTCATTGTATGGGCTTTTGGATACTGCAAAAGGTGGGATTAGTGAACTTGAACATAAATCTATAGATTTATCAAATCTGAAAACTGAGAAAAGTAAAAAAAAAATTAAACAGCAACCACTAACAAGATAATGCAAGTATGACTTAAAAACAGTAAAGAATTAGATACATTAAACCCAGCAGAAGACAGAAAAGGAGGAACATTTTGGGGGGGGGATGGAAAATAGGACAGTTAGAAAACTAACAGCAGGATGACCCAACTTCCATATAAAAACTGGTTGAAAGACGATAGACTAAAATTTCCAGTTAAAAACCAGATGATCAGACTCGGTAAGAAGATCCAGGTTGGGCACTATTGCTCACATCTGTAATCCCAGTGACTCAGGAGGCTGAGGCAGGAGGATTGTGAGTTTGAGGCCAGAGGCAACCTGTCCAACTTGGTGAAACTGTACCTCACATTTTTTAAAAAGGGGCTGGGAGTGTAGTGCAGTGCTACAGCACCTGACTAGCATGTGTGGGGCACTGAGTTCAACCTCCCTGTACTGCCAAAAACCAAAAAAAGATCTATATCACACCAATATAGGCAACTTATCTTTGGCCAAAGCAATAAAAGGGTGAAAACAGTCTTTTCAGCAAATGGTATGAGAGTTGAACATCCACTTGAAATGCAGAAACAAAAAGAAAAAAACAGATATGGCCTCCACAAAATTAACTCAAAAGAGTTCACTGCCCTAAATATAAGACTTAAAACTACAACAACACTCCTAGAACATAACACAGGGGGAAGAAAATATATAAATAACTGTAGATTTGCTGACATCCTTTTTAGATACAACACCAAAGACATGCCCCAGGAACGAAATAATAAGTTTGACTTCACTAAAATTAAAAACTGCTCTTTTTAGGACTAAAATCAGAATGCAAGCAACAGACTGGGAGAAGAAATTGTTATCCAGAATATACAAAGAAATCTTAAAATTCAATAAAAACCTAACAATGGGCAAAAGATCTGAATAGACACCTCACTGAGGAAGACATAAAAATGGCAAGTAAACATATGAAAAAATGTTCAACATAAAATGTCATTAGGGAATTGCAAATTAAAACAACAGTGAGATACCACTGCAACCTGTTAAAATGGTAAAAATCCAAAACAACTCCAAATGCTAGTGAGGATATTAAAACTCTCATACATTGCTGGTAAGAATGGAAAATAGTACAGTCACTCTGGAAGACAGCTTGGCAGTTTCTCACATAACTAGACATACTATATGATCCAGCAATTGCACTGCTTGGTATTTACCCAGATGAGTTGAAAACATATGTCCACATAAAAATCCACACTCAGTGTCTTATAACTGCTGAAACTTAGAAGCATCCAATATGCCCTTCACTTGGTGAATAGATAAACTGTGGTACATCTAGAGAATAGAATGGTTTTCTGCACTGAATAGTATTCAGCATTCAAATTCAAGCCATGAAAAGAAAGGAGAGAAACTTAAATGCATATTAAGTTATAAAGCCTACAGCTATACCACTGTGACCTCAGATCTCGGAAGCTAAGCAGGGTGGGGCCTGGTTAGTACTTGGATGGGGGACCATCTGGGAACCCCAGGTGCTGTAGGCTTGGGAGAAGGACCTGGCAACCCAATCCCAAAAAACAATCAGCCTTTGAAAACCCAATGACTAGGAGAAAAGCAGTAACAATAGAGTTTTGCCTGTTGAACATAGGGTCGCTATGAGTTGGATCCCCCTCAGTGGCACCTAACAACAAGGTATAAAAACCAATCTTAAAGGCCTATGTATTGTATGATTCCAACTATATGACATTCTGGAAAAAGCAAATCTATGGAGATAGTAAAAACGACCAGTGGTTGCAAAGGCATTATGGAGGAGGATGGGATGGATAGGTTCAGAACAGGTGATAATGGGGCAGTGAAATTATTTGATACTATAATGATACATGTCCTTGTACATTTGTCAAAACCCACCAATTGTACATTACCAAGTGTGAACCCTAACAAAGTGTGGGCTTTGGGTGGCTAAGATGTGTCAATGTAGGTTCATAAATTATAACAAATGTATCACGATGGTCTGGGATGTTAATAGTGTGGGAGGCTCAGTGGGTACATGCAGTCTGGTGTATGATGGCTGTGTACTTCCTGCTAAGTTTTTCTGTGAATTTGAAACTGCTCTTAAATACCAACTATAAGCTATCTATGGCTGGGGTTTAGCTCAGTTGGTAAAGGATTGTTCTATACTTTCTGAGGACCTGGGTTCAATCTCCAGCACCACAAAAATGGGAGAGGGATGTGGCAATCCACTCTCGAAAACACTCAGCCATTGAAAACCCTGTGAGGGTTGCTATGAGTTAGACCTGACTTAATGGTACCTATAAGAGGTGCACTTGAAACACAATGTGCATATGATTGTTGTTGTTGTTGTTGTTAGGTGCCATCGAGTCGGTATCCAACTCATAGTGACCCTCTGTTCAACAGGGGAAACACTATTGTCAGTGCTTCTCTGCTGTTCATAGGGTTTTCAATGGCAGATTGATTTTTGGGAGGGGGTTGCCAGGTCCTTCTCCCAAGCCTACAGCCTCTGGTGTTCCCAGGCGGTCTCCCATCCAAGTACTAACCAGGCCTGACCCTGCTTAGCTTCCGAGATCCGACGGGATCAGATGCCACAGGTCTACCGCTGCAGGCGTGCATATGATTAGTAGCTTCAAAATACAGAACTAAAAGTGACAATTAAAAGGAGAGATTAAACTCACACAGTTGGAGATTTTAACACTGCTGTCAGTAACTTGATAGAATATCCAAAGTCAAAATAAGGAATACATATTCTGAACATTATGATCCAACTTGAGTTAACTGACATTTATAGAACACTAGACTAATACATGTTCTTACACCGAGTACTTGATGGTCTCAGCAGAATTCAGAGGCTTGAACTCTTAAAGAGTATGTTTCCCAGCCACCCTAGAATTAAATTAGAAATAAATGATAGTAATATATCCAGACAAGCCCTAAATATTTGGAAACTAAACATATTTTTGTATAACTTATGGGACAAGGAAGAAATCAGGGAAATTAAAATATTTTTCAACTAAATAAAGTCACAGTACACCAAAGTTTTGAGGTGCATCTTTAAAGCTTAGAGGAAAATGTATAGATTTAAATGCTAGTAATAGAAAAGTTTAAATCAATTATTTAAGCTTTCATCTTAAGCTAAAAAAATGAAAAATCAAACCCAAGGTAAGTAGAAAGAAGGAAATAATATAGGTAAGAGCAGAAACCAATGACGCAACAGAATAATACTGTTTCTTTAAAATTAATAAATCTCTACACAGACTGTTAACAAAAATGAAAGGTCATATATTACCTAAGATGTGTGGTAAAAAGGAGATTACTACAGATCTTGTACACAATTAAAAAAAAGCTAACAAAGGAATAATTTCAACAACTTTATGCCACTACCAATTAGCCAAAATGGCAAAGAAAAAAATAGAAAATCTAATAGCCCAATATCAATTAATAAAATTGAACTTGTAATTTAAATCTTTCCATCAAAAGCCCTTCAGGCACAAATGGCTACAGAATGTTGTCAAACACTTCAAGAATAAGAAACACCAATCTTACCTAAATACATTCTATATGAGGCCAAGATTACCCTGTTACCAAGACAGTATATGAAAACTCAGCTTTAGGGTGGGTGCCCTGATGTATGACAGTAATCCCAGCTGCTTAGGAGGCTAAGGTAGGAGGATTACAAGCTCAAGGCCAGAAGTAGCATGCACAACTTAGTGAGACCGTGTTTTAAAATTTAAAAGGAGGTCTAGGGGTGTAGCTCAGGGGTAGAGTGCTTGTCTAGCATGTGCAAGGTCCTGGGTTCAAAGCCCCCAGTACTAAAAAAGAAAACTCAACTTTATAGGCCAATATCCCCCATGGAGAGAAACCTAGGTATTTTATTTTAAATAATAAGTTAAATCTCACATATACAAAATTGATATAAATGGGGATTTATAACAGGAATTCAGGAAATGCAGTGTAATATTCAAAAGCAAAACATAATTCACTGTATTACCATAATTCAGATGATCACATCAACAGAAGCAGAAAAAGCATCTGATAAAACATGTATTCAGAGAAAATCTTCACATCCTGCACATCTGACAGAGGACTAATTTCTATAATTTACAAAGAACTCAAGAAAGCAAATGTCAACATATAATCCAATACACAAGTGGGCAAAGGAATTGAACAGTTCTCAAATGAAGTTCGTAAAGCTATGAAGCACATGAAAAAATGCTCAATATCTGTAGCCCTTGGGAAATGCAAATCAAAACAACTCTGAGATTCCACCTAACTCCAGTAAGAACAGCCAAGATCAACAAAACAAATAACAAATGCTGGCAAGGTTGTGGAGAGAAAAGAACCCTCTTACACTGTTGGTGAGATTGTACATTGGTTCAACCACTTTGGAAATCAATATGGAGATACCTCATAAAACTAAAAATAGAACTGCCATACGACCCAGCTATACCACTATGGGGAATATGCCCAAAAGGAGATAAGTCGTCATACTACAGAGACACCTGCATCTCCATATTCAATGCAGCACTTTTCACAATAGCAAGGATATGGAACCAACCAAGGTGCCAATCAACAGAAGAATGGATGAAAAAATTATGGTATATATACACAATGGAATACTATTTAGCAATAAAAAATGTCATTTGCAGCAAAATGGACGGAACTGGAGAACATCATCTTAATGAACACAAGCTCAAAAAGAGAAATATATGTTCTCATATGTGGTAGCTGAATCTTAAAGGAACAAAACATCCTATACATAAGTTGATATATAAAAAAGCACAATTAAACTTAGTGAAGAAGGGACAATATAAAGAATAGAAAGGGGGAGGGGACTAGCAAAGGGAAGTGAAAATTGAGGAAGGTGGGATGGGGAGGAGAATGAATGTAGAGGGATTAAAGGGGGAGAGGATAATCTCAGTGTAAACAATGCAACTTCATGAATACATTGGAAAAATAGGGGAATATAACCCAAATATATGTAATTAGTCATAAGGCTCCATAAACCTTGTTAAGTTGATAAAAGTGTAACCAAAAGTGGTGTAATAGTTGCATAGTGAAAAAAGCCAATGCTATATTACTCTGTACCCCAATAAAGGGAGGAAAAAAAGCATTCATGATAAAAACATTTTTTTTCAGCAAAGTGGCAATGAGGAAGCTTTTCAAACTAATGTTAAACTTAATGGGAAAAGACTGAACATATTTTCTGTATGATAAGAACTAGGCAATAATGTTCATTCTTACGATTTCTACTTAATATTTTACTGGAAGTCCTACTCAGTGTGAAGAAGGAAGGAGAGAGGGGAGAAATTAAAGTATAAAGAATGAGAGAAAGAAAAAAATTGCTTTTATTTGCAGATAATATGACAACATAGAGTAAATCCTAAAGGTTACAGAAAAACTGCCTTTGTTTTGCAGAGGACATCATTGTATATACAGAAAACCCTAAAGATTATGCCCCCCCAAATTAATAGAATTAAGTAATTTTATCATAGTCTCATGATGATATACCAAAGTCAATTGTATTGCTATATACTTGAGTACTTGGAAGGTAAAATCAATGTCATTTACATATTAAAAATATGAGCACTGAGGGACAAGTTTAACAAAGTACATGAAAGAAAACTACATTGTACATTGTTATATGTGAAAAAAGTAATTTTTAGTGAAGAACATAAACACTGTTAATGATCTGGAAGACTTTTTAAGATGTCATTTCTCTACCAAATTGATGTATATATTCAGTGCAATAATTCCACTGGGTCTTTTTTTTTTTTTAAGACACAAACTGATTCTCAAATTCCATTCAAAATCCAAGCATGATTTTTAAAAAATAAATACAGACATGCTGATTCTAAATTATATATGGAGATACAAATAAACTAGAATAGCCAAAGCAATTTTCAGAAAGAATAGAGCTGGAGTCATATTATTCACTTTTAAGAATGACTGGAGCAAAGGGCCATGTTGCAAACCTATAATTCTAATGACTCAGGAGGCTGAGGCAAAAAGATCACAAGTTTAAGGCCAGAGGCAACCTGTGAAATTTAATGAGACCCTATCTCAAAACAAAACAAAAAAGGGCTGGGGATGCAACTCAGTGGTAGAGCACTTGCCCAACATACACAAAGTTCAACCCCCTTAGTGATGGAAAAAATAATGAAACTACAAAACTTCAGAAATCAGGAGAATGTTTTACTGAATGTTTACGGAAGCCTAGACACAAATCTGTATAACAGAAGGGGCTATCAGAAATAGACCTATAAAATTGGTCAATTGATTTTTGACAAATATGCAATAATTCAATACAAAAAGGTAAACTTTTCAACAATGAGATGAAACAATTGAACATCCATATGCCTTCCCACCCCCTACAAAAAAATCTACCTCTGCCTTATAGTCATCCCTGGGTGGCTATTGGGGTTTGGATCCAAGATACCCCAAAGACACCAAAATCCTCAAGTGTCTTATATACAATGGTGTCGTAGTTACCACTCACATCTTCCTGTATACTTTAAATCAATTCTAGGTTATGTAATGTGTTGCATAAATAGTTGCTGTACTGTACTGTTTAGGGAATAATGGCAAGAAAAAATTACATGTTCAATAAAGATAACTTCAGTACTTTTTAGTCTGCAGTTTGTTGAATCTATGGATTCAGAACTTGCAGATAGATGGTTGGCTGGCTGTACTTAATACAAAAATTAAGTAGGGATCATGGATCTAAGTGTAAAATGTAAAACTGTAAGACTGAAGTTGTCGTTAGGTGCCGTTGAGTGGAGTCCAACTTACAGCAACCCTATGTACGAGAGGGGGTGGGATTTAGCTCAGTTGGTAGAGTGCTGCTCTGCAGTCTCTGAGGCCCTGGGTTTGATTCCTAGCACCACAAAAATGGGAGAAAGACATGGCAATGCACTTTGGAGGCAATCCTGAGACAATCAGCCATGGAAAACCCTATAAGAGTCACTATGAGTTGAACACGACTCAGTGGCACCTAACAACAACAACAGAAGAAACACTACCCAACTTTGTGCCACACCCAGCACTATGTTAGTGCTTCTCTGCTACTAGTAGGGTTTTCAATGACTAATTGCTTTGGAAATGGGCTGCTGGGTCCTTCTCCCAAGCCTACAGCACCTGGTATTCCCAGGTGGTCTCCCATCTAAGAACTAACCAGGAATGACCCTGCTTAGCTTCCGAGATCAAACGAAATTAGTTGCCAGGTTGTTATGGCTGTAGGTATAAGACTTAGAAAATATTCATGATCTTTGATTAGAAAGTATGAACCATTAAAGAAAAAATTGGTGATAAACTGGGCTTAATCTAAGTGGAAAACTTTTGCTCTGAAAGAAATAACAGTTAAGAGAATGAAAAGGCCCTTAGATATTTAAAAAATTACAAATCATCTAACAAATGACTTACAGATAGAATACACAAGTAACAAAGCTCAACAGTGAACAAGACCCTGTTTTTAAGATGGACAAAAGATACAAAAATTTCATCCAATAACACCTATTGATGGTAAATAAGTACATGAAAGATGTTCAGTATCCAGATGCTAATAACTCATTACCCATGAGGGAAATGCAAATTAGAACCATGATAGCATACCATCATATGCCTATTAGAATAGTAGAGTTGTATATATTTACACACATCAGTGATAGCTGTAGGAGATTATCTGGGCACCCCCAGGGTGGACCAGGAGGGTGCCTGGGTTAAGGTTTGCTCCATCCAGGCCAAGGTCTGAGCCCTCCACAGATCCTGCCCTGTTCCTGCCCCTCCCACCTCTGGTCACCTTTAACCTAGGAACCTGGACTGGGACCTATTTGAGTCACTAAGAGTCAATATGGCTGCCCCAGTCCCAGTTCACCCTTCACCTACTTTACTCCTACCCCTCCCATTGAGTGATCCAAGATGGCCCCCAAACAGCCCAGCTCTGGTGTGGCCTCTTTCAATCTGATTGGCTGCCCAGAACCACCTGATTGGTCGGAAAAGGAAGCTCAGTGATTGGCCTGGTCTGCGCCTAAACCGCCTATCAAAATTTTTCTTTTTCAAATCCCTAGTTACATAACTGCCACACCCGGTACAAGCCGCTTCCTGATTGGCTATTTCTGGGTGCACGCCCCCTTCACAGAAGCTATATAAACCACCACTGAAACTACTAGCTCCCCTTTTGTCCCTTACATTCTTGATCCTCCCCTGTTCCCCTGCTCTCCAAGCCCTTTCAAACCTGACCCCCACACCCTACTTCTGAGACCTACAACCTCCAGCACTACCAGTGAAGACATCTGAAGACTACAAGCAAGACTCCATGTCAAGCCCAGGGTCTCCGAAGCAGTGAAGGCTCTAAGCAAGACACAAAGAGCTCGCTGCTTTTCTTCCCCTGTCTTGGGAAGGAGGAGAGCAGAGAAGGCGAACTGCGAGAGGCAACAGAAGACACTTTCATTGGGACACTTTCCATGGGACACTTTCATTGAGGGTTGTCGTGCTGCACCCCCTTTTGTTCACCTTGGTAGGTGCAGCTTAAAAAATTCTGTTCCTGTTTGCAAGAAGGCTCCCGATGTCCTTCTTTGGCACTACTGGCTCTTGCCTATTTCCAAGTGTCCCCGAGTACCCATATTGAGGCACGCTCCAGTACCCTGCTGGTCTGGAGTGAACCCCAACAGATAGCAAGTGAGAGTTTCTTGGGCATTTGTACCTGATGAAAACTGTTTGCTTAAATCAGTCTAACCAAGTTTTAAAATCAGTCTAAAATTCTAGTTCTTAAATCAACTGGGCAGATGTTTGCAGAACAGCTCACTGTGCTGTGTGCCTCCAGTGCTAATCCTCCTGTTTTGCCTGTACACTGATCTAAAACGAGCCCAAATCCAGTGGTCATACTCTTCTGGAACCACAGAAAAGCTAGATGCCTACTTCTTCCTTCAGTTGCCATGTTCCTTTGGAACATGTAGGGAGTCCTCTGATCTAGAAATGACAACAGTCAAACTGAAACCATCTTGGAAATTGGATATGAATGTCCTTTTTCCTTAAAAGTGCTGCTTCTGAACTTACAACTAAGCTGGATGGAGTGGGAAGACTGATGTGTAACCTTATCCAAAGAACTAAATTAGTAAGATTAGCAATTTTCCATCCCTTGCTACACACTATTTGACCACACTTCTAGATTATAAGATCTCATAATAACTAGCTAGCTAAATATTCATGGTGGGCCAGTCTTCTGCTGGCTTAGCCATAGTTCTTCAGTTAAAGATAGAAGAGTACTGTTCTTCAGTTATTCACTTCAGTTTAACATTTCCACGTAACTGATGAAACAGGCAGATACCATATGTCTGTCTCTTTCCACTTGCAGAGGGGACTGACCTGAGAGTTCACGTGGCAGGTATCACAGAGCCCCCACTCTTAATTCCATACTCTTCTGAATAACTGTTGGTTCCACAATGCTTTCTCCAGTCCTAGATGTTTTTAAGTGTAAACTTCCTCTTCTTTTTGAATTTACAGAGCTCCCACCTGCAGCTCTGAAGTTCATTTTTGCCAGTGGAGACCAAAGTAGCCCCATCCTAGATCTCATTACTCTCTTCTCATTACCCCTATCTTGCCCTGGTCTCTGGACCCTCAGCAGGAAAACCTTGGCCCAGAGCTTCTCAGGCTCCCAAACAGGTCTGCGGGTCACCACCTCAGGACTGTCAACTCTGGTCTTTGGGTAAATGTCACTGATATATGCATGCCATTAGGTGATCAACAGCCCCAGTAACCAGCTGTCTTATGGAACTACTTGTCACATGCTGAGATGATGCAAGTGCCCTGATAGAATGGGATCAGTAACCTGTCCCACATTTTATTAACTTAATCAGATGTTAGCTCTGCAGTTTCTATCACAGAAGCCTCTTAAGATTTATCATGAATAAGAAAGTGTGATGTAGGCTCAGAATGTAGCTCAGTGGTAGGTCACTTGCCTAGCATGTGCAAGGCCCTGGGTTTGATTCCCAGCACCACAAAAAGAGACAAAGCAAACAAAACAAAAAACTCAGATGTGATCCTTAAAATCAGAGCCAAAGGGGAAACATTTTTATTCACAGGTTATTAACCAGTCATATTTAACAGCTGTTCAGATACTTGATAGACATCTAATGCAATTACGACCCAAGCCTGTTCACCACTGAAGAGCAATTTAAGCTTTATATAATTTTAGTCTCCTGTAGTAAAATAGTTGATTCATAACGAGGAATGTTTCCACAATGTTAACCATTGATGCAAGTCAACACTTTAGGAGATTATATGATTGACCTTAGGACAGCAGGCGGGATTGGCCACCCTGAGTTAATTTTTAGACTGTTATTCACCTGTCATGTTGGGAAGTTACTATAGCTGTCAGTTGAAGACATGATACATTAAATGCTGGCTATTAACCAGAAAAACTACTTTGGCTTTTCTGTAATTTTTAACTACTGATTACAGTAATGTAAAATGTTTAAAAACATTATTTTTCAAAACTATTTAAATCAGTATGTTTTATACCTTAGCATATAATCTTGTTGTTGTTAGGTGACATTGAGTCGGTATCCAACTCATAGTGACCCTCATAGGGTTTTCAATGGCTGACTGTTTCGGGATTGCTTTGGGAGTGGATTGCCAGGTCCTTCTCCCATTTTTGTGGTGCTGGGAATTGAACATGGGACCTCAGAGACTGCAGCACAGCACTCCACTCTACCAACTGAGCTAAATCCCAGCCCTAGCATATAATCTTAGGATAGATAAAAGAGATGTCAGTGAGAACATCCCTTTAATCAGCCAGCCAGACTCAACTGAGTGTCTACCAGTGTTCAAAACCAATGTTCATTAGAACGTGTGTTCAGAGTTTATCTGACAAAATAAAATCAAAAGGGGAAGGTGGAGAAAATGAGAACTTATTCAGGCCATAAGCAGGGTAGACGTCCAGAGAGGGTCCTGTTTTATTTTGCTCTAGTGAATGAGGTGGCTAATTGTTTTTGCCACTGCCAGCCAAAAGTAAAATCTAATAGTGCCTTTCCTTCCTGCTTTCTCCCAGTCCCAATGCACAGACACATTCACACGTCACCCAGTCACACATGAGGAAAAGAGAGCCCTTGTTATCAGTTTTCCTCAATGTTAATTTGAAGCCTCAAAGCACTGACTATATAAGGTGTGTTAGGCCACAGCCCTCAAAAACAGGACTAGCAATTACTGGGCTTCTATTGGATCCTTCAAAAGGAAATGTGATTTTCTGCAGCCATTCTTTATAGCTCATTCTAAGTGGAAATCCTTCCTTCATCCTGGGTATAATGCCATCTGAATATACTGGGGATGGTAGCACAAAAAAAGCCACAGCTTGGATATGAGCTGGGCCCAAACAAAAAAAGTCTAGCAAAAAACCCAAACAACAAAAACCAAACAAAACACACCACCACCTAAAATCTGCTGGATAAATGAACACTTGCTAAATCCCCCCAAATCCATCTTAAATACTAGGTTAACAGAGATGGTTTTATTGTTGTCCCATTTTATGTTAGATTCTAAACCTTTACACATTATTTTATTTTATTTTATTTTGCCATACTGGGGCATTTAACCCATGGCCTTGCATACACTTTGCAAGTGCACTATCCCTGGGCTGCACCCTTGGCCTATTTTTCACTTTATTTTGAGTAAGGGTCTCACTAAGTTATGCAGGCTGCCTCTTGCCTGGAATCACCATCCTTCTGGCTCCACCTTCCTAGTCACAGGGATTACAGGTGTGAGCCTGGCTCTTTACATAGGTCTCTTTGAAGTTGTCTACTTCTAGTTACAGCTTAAAATTGACGCCTCCTTGACTTGATGCAAATCTCCATATAATAAAAATCATGTAGGGATTTTGTTTGGCAGTGCTGGGGATCAAACCTAGGGGCCTTGTGCATGCTAGGAAAGTGTTCCACCACTAAACTACATCCCCAGCCATGTTGTAGTCTTTTAAAAAGTCATATCCATACATACATTTACATAGCATCGATTTCAATGTAGCTATGCTTAATGAAAATTCCAATTCATTAAAAACAGTTCAAAAATATACAGTTGTGTTCCTAATAGCATATTTGTTCTCTAATAATGAGCAATAATGAGGATGAAGAATATTTTCTTCTTTGTAAGGATCTAGGAAAATTAGACACCAAATGGAGGCTTTTGTTCTGGGAATACTTAGAATCACTGACTTGGACTATAAATTCATAACAGGATCAAATGACACCAGTTAAACAAAAACCATACTCAATTTAATGTTCCTTCTCTTCTACCAAAAAGCAAAAGCTAAAAAATACAAAAATGTGACTTTGATCTGTTTGAAGGTCACCAAAAGAATACCGCAGTAGGGGCCTTAGAAACGAAGTCACTGGTTTTCTCTCAGGCAGACAGACACATGCAGCGCACAGCTGCTCCCCACCACGGCAGTCTCGGGAGGTAACTTCACGTGGTCATAGTTGGGGCCAAAGTTTCTCCGTGGAGAAGCAGAAAAGATAACATTGTTAAGTGAAAGGGCGATGTTTGAGATTCTGTGTGAGCCTGAAGTAGGTAGCAGGACTTTATATGTAAATTGGACTCCTCCTCAGACTGTCATAAAGATTTAGATCCCACATGGAAAAGCTCTAGAACTGCCCTGAACTAGAAGCGTCCCCTGTTATTTCCTTGCCTTTTCTCTCCACATTGTCCCCTCAACCTACTAACATCAAATTATTTAACTTTACTTGTTTTTTTTCTGTATTTTAAGATTATAATTAAGGAAGGAAGTATAATCTGAGAATGCCAACTGTCATTTAGATGAGTTCAAAGTTAGAACTGTGATACATTTCTTAAGTCAGCTGTGAATACTTCCTCTCACTTACCAGGTCCTCCAGGTAGAGAAAAGCAAGCAGGCATTTCCCTGAGCCCATGGGTGTCATGTGGCACCTGGCCACTCTTATTTATGAGCACAAATATTGAACTTGAACCTGTAGCTATTTCTCCAGCACTGTAACCGATAAATCCTTGCAAGAAAATGAAAAGTAGCTTCTGACCAACTACTTGAGAAAATCCGATCTGAAACCTCCACACATTTTGCCTATTAATATGATATATAGGCCCAAGTTGTAACTGCCTACTGGGGTCACATTTCTTTTGTGAACTGCTGTGCATACATATGTAATTAAATTTATTATTTATTATTTTGTTTTATTTTTGTGTGTGCTACTTAGGGGTTGAACCCAGGGCCTCACACATACTTTACAAGTGCTCTACTACTTAGCTGCACCCTCAGTCCATTTTTTGCTACTTTGAGACAGGGTCTAAGTTATGCTGGCTGCCTCTGGCTTCAAACTCAATTCTCCTGCCTCACCTTCTCAAGCCACTGGGATTACAGACATGTGTCACGGCGCCCGGTTCTTAAATCTATATTTTAATTGTCATCTTTTATCATTTTGATTCACAAGCCCTAGTCACTTAACCTAGGAGAAAAGAGCTTTTTTCCTCTCATTTAAATTCAATTTTAGTCCTTATATTATGTAGTGAAACCAATTCCAATACTTTAGAACATGTAGGTGGCATAAATAATAAAAGAGCATTAAGTGCTATGCACTGAATTAAATTCCAGGCAGGAGTATATTTAACCTTGAACACTGAAAAGAAGCATTACTCTGGTGTGAAGACATGGAAGAACACAGTGTTCAAGTGTACTTAAGACTCTAGGTTAAGATCAAGAATTCAGAAGGTCTTACTGTTTAAAATTTAATAATTTTTTCATGACACACATACACTTCTTTCCCTAGGGAATTATTACATTTATTCTATTTTCTGTGGCTGATGATGCAGTATTTCAGGGAGAGGAAAGGTACACTTAATTTAAACATGTTTAAAAGCTGATTTTAACCACTGGACTTCTCACTAACCCAAGGAAATCTCTCCACTAAGCTAGTCTCCTTGCTACATCCACACCATTTCCTCCTTCTAGCCTTTCCTTAAATTGAAACGCTTCACCTCCTCCTAATCTCCATCCTGCACTCTTTCCCTGCTTCCTTACTTAAACCAAACTGCCATCTTCACTGGTGAGGGAGGCCCCATCTCCTTCGTGCAGAATTCCCAGAATTTCTCTAACTTCCTCAGAGTCTTCTTGAACTGATGTCTAGACAATTTATGTCATGTCCCTGACAAGATTAAATGTTCCTCGTGGGCAGGAGTCATTCTTTTTCTTTTGTTATTTTGGGCAGACAGTTCTCTACATCAGGCACTTAGTGACTGCTTATTAAAGTTTGGCCATTTATCAAATACCCATGTTCCTAAAGTGCTAGATGTTGAGAACAGTGAACTTCACACAGTTCTTCCTTATTCACGGAGCTCACGTACAAAGGCTGCAAACTTGCAGTCAGTGTTCGGGAGCACACGATGCTTCATATGTCATGAACGAGGGTCTCTCTAAGCAGGGCATCCACATGAGTTCACAGGTCTCTGTGATCCCCTTGTATCTGTGACCCACCTAGCTTCACCAATTTGTGACCTTCAGCCCCTTGTGAAACACTCTTAATTTCATGACTCTTAATTTTTAAGGCAACCACAATTTTTAAGGAATACATTAAATCTTAAAATACAAGGCTCTTTCCAAAGCAAATACTGACCAGAGTTATTTACTAAGGCCAAAACTTTCAGCATTATAATACCATAAATGGTTTTATTTCTATAGCCCCGCTGTGGTGGGTATTTTTCATTGTATATTTGCTATGGAAAACAGGCTCTAGTTAAAAATTCCCAAATCCGAATGCAGATGGCATATTAATTAACCAGCGAAAGAAAGCAGAACTGCCCAGCAGTTGTTTTGCTGCCTTAAAAGCCAATGAGCTTCAAGCTGGAAAGGATAGAAACTTCGTTAAAAGAGAACTAAGGTGCAAGTAGAAGAGTCCAGGCCTTCACAATCTGGGGACTCATACTCGAGGGTCCCAAGAGAACCTGCACAAGTGAGCACAGGGATATTCTGATGACCTCTGGGAAACCTGGAGGTGAGAGGTCTCAAGAAGCTATTAAGTCTCACACAACTCCCCCCCCCCCAAGGTTTTTTATTTTTAATAATTAAAACTGCAGAACTAGAATTCCTAAGCATCACAGGCCAGTTAATTTGATATCACTCTCTGGTGGAATTCAAGACTAAGGCGAGAGTGGAGAAAAAAAGAATGAAATTTCTAGGAATAAGCACTTTACTAAGAATGATTCATTTTTACACTAATGGCACTTTAGTGAGAGATCAGGGAATACTCAAGGTCTCTATGGACCAGAACAGTGCTGAGTTCAGCTGATTGGCTGACTAGAGAAATATCTACTGAGGAACAACTATTTCCAGCCAGTACTGTATATTTTTTTTCAGTACTTTGAATTTAGGTTAGGAGTTGTTGTTGTTGTTGCTGTTGTTGTTGTTGTTGTTGTTAGGTGCCATTGAGTCTGACTCATAGCAACCCTATGTACAGCAGAATGAAATACTCCCAGCTTCTGTGCCAGGCACATGATCTTATTTATGTTTAAGGCCATTGTTGCAGACACTGTCAATCCATCTGGTGGAAGGTTTTCCTTTTAGTTACTAACCTCACCTTAGTAATATGGGAAAACAAGTTTCTCTAAGTCCCAAAGCTAGTAGGTGTTGGGATCAGACTCCAAAACTAGACTCAAAAAATCCAAGGCCATTTCCATGGGCTTCTAGATCTGCAACCCTCATAGCAAAATGACTTGCCCCATATGTTTTCAATGACTTACCTGGTGAGTAAACTCATCAAATGTGTAGAATTAACATAATGTCAGAATCAAGATTAAACATGTCTAAGAAAGTGGAAATCAATGAAACTTAAACTAGTAAAAGCCAAAAGAGAAAAGTTCAGATTCAAGAAATGTCCAGGTATAGAATTTAACAATTAACAAAGCCTATCTTGACAGCGAGATACCGACTCGACGGCACCTAACAACAACAACATCTTGACAGCAAAGTATGTGTGTGATGTATTAAGTTGACTTTGGAGTATTTGTTTGAAAATGGGAACTCATCATACTCTGGAATTCAATTTTGAGCTAAGATGTTTACCACAAAGAAGAATCTTAGGTAAGAAAGGAAATATAAAATGATTATTTATTAAAGATAACAATTATTGACTTGTAGGCACCTATACATGCTTTATGAAGTTTATTAACATCATCCCACAACAACCCTCTGGGCAGATAGAGCAGAACATCATTCCCACTTTACAGATAAAGAAACTGAGGCTCAGGGACCTGAAAGGCTGTCAAATAGACAAAAGTCTTATCATCATCATCATCATCATCATCATCTACCATTTTAGATCTTTCATTTAACTGGTTTTGATCATGGACCTTTCTCAGACTGGTGAAAGTTTTTAATCTTCTTTGCAGAAAAATTCTGCATATAATTTAAAAAGTTGGGGGGTTACTGGCAAAAGTAGGATTAATGAGAAACAGGTTGAAGGAAGCAGTTGTCAGTTCAGTGTAAACAAGGCCTTGCTAACAGTAACAGGAGGGACAGCTTGAAACGTAGCTTTCTGCTACTCAAGTGGCGATTAACATAGCTGGTCACTTGCTTAGCATGCTCCTGGCTCTGTATTCAGCACCCAAGTACTGAAAAAAAAAAAAAAAAAGGTGGCTGGTCTGTCAGGAATACTGTCAAAGGACGTATTAAAATTGATTTAAGGATGGGCTATAATTTTAAAGTCCCCCTTGCTATATAATTATGGACCTAAATAAGTAATTTTTACTCCATCCCCTGAGATCTCAGAAGCTAAGCAGGGTCGGACCTCCTTACTACTTGGATGAGAGACCACCTGGGAACACCAGGTGCTGCAGGCTTGGGAGAAGGACCCGGCAACCCAGTCCCCCCAAACAGCCATTGAAAACCCTATGTATAGCAGAGAGGCACAACAGTGTTTCGTCTGTTGTACATAGGGTCGCTATGAGTTGGATACCAACTCAACAGCACCTAACAATAGCAACAACTCATCTGTACTTGATAGCGGTATCAAGTACTAGAAAATAATCTCACCCAAAAAACCAAAAAGGAATATGCACTTGTTGATCTTGGTTTGATTTGCATAATAAAACTAGATTCTTTATACCCCTGCCTTTTCTTTTCGCAGTGCTAGAGTTCCAACTCCAGACCTTGCACATGCTAGATGCTAGCTAGCCAAGAGCCCTCCACCTCAATTCTTATCTAACAATTTTCCTATGATCTATATATACACCAGATCCTAAAAACAGGGGGTTTTCGATGTGAATATTTAATAGTTCAAAATTTTATGTTAATGTATTTCCAATAAAGGATGGCGCAGGAGTCAGACTGGAGACATAGAGAAACAACTCCAATTGTTCTCCTTTGCTCCTCAGATCCTTCTCTCATGGCTGAAGGATCTAGCCGTCCACTCTGCTTATTTCTCTCTCATTTGCATTATTTCCTCTCAAGATTCAGCCTCCTACAGCTCCAAAGAGTACAAGAGCTAATACTTTGATCATCATATGCCACTCACAGCACAAGCCTGACAGCCTGGCATACGCACAAAATATTCACCGGCAAATTATTTACCTGTAAAATATGTGTTCACTTTTCAGGTGGGAAAGAGGGTGAACCTACCTTGCATGATGAAATATCCCTATTTTAAGGGCTCAGAACAAAATGGAAGAGGAGGAGCTAACCCTCCTCGCTTTGGAGACTGAGGTGAGGCTCTCCCAGACAGCTGGCCAAGAAATATTAGGCTGAATTAAAGGCTCCTGTAACTCATGGGCTTCTCCCATTGGAAAATCAAAGGAGCACCGATGAGCAAAGACAACAGATCCACACGCGCCGGAGCCCCCTCCCAGATGTTCACTTACGCCGTACATCGCTGGGGCAGCTGCACCACAATTGCAGGTCTGGACAGCCGTGGGGGCCAAAGCGGGCTTCATGCCCGGGACGGTCCCCAAAGCTCCCGGAGCCGGCGCTGCGCCCGGGACGGCCGGCCGAAGTGCATGCAGCAGGACCGCGAGGGAGCGTCGCCGCCTTTCCGCAATCGCCCGGCTCCGTCAGGCGGCGGCGCCGGGAGGACCCTGCGTCCCCAGGCCGCGCTCCCGGTCCCTCCTGCGGCTGCCGCCGCCGCCGCCGCGCGCCCCTCGCGGGTTCGCGCTCCGCAGGCGGGGCCGCGCAGGTGGCCGCGGAGGAACGCGAGGCTTCGGGGCACGCCCTCTGCGGGGCCGCACGCGAGCTCCCGACCACGCGGTGCCACGGTGAGGTCCACAGGCACCGAGGCGGACCCAAGCAGTGGCTGGACCGAGCTGGACCAAGCTGGACAGACGCAGGGTCCGGCCTCCCAACGCACGCCCATCCTCAATGCACTCTCCGTACCGCCGCCACCTCCCAGCACACTCTAGACCCCCCAAGTTATGAAAACTCAGCGATCGAGGCACCTCACACCCCTACCCCCACTTGTGCCGCCACCTAGGCTGGAACTCACCTGAGCTCCGTCCTGGTTGGAGGAGGCGCTGCTCCCCCAAGGCTCCTCCCTGCAAGTGAGCTCCATCGGCCTCGCTGTGGCCTTCCCGAGTAAAGGGCAGGCGCTCAGTGTCAGATTTACCAGTCAAACGTTCTTTGACCCCAAGCCCCACACTTTTCAAGGCTACGTCAGGGATTCTGCCCTTCCTAACTAGTTTGCACCGTGAGTAGGCCAAGCAAAAACGCATCCGTGGTGTACTTTTCTATCCTAAAATACTCAACATTTTCCAAGCATATTTGTCTTTTAAAGAACTGAACGCCACTACCTCAAAACATGGGCATTACTCAGTTACACGTCCCCACACAGTCCATGTGATGCTTGCATCTGCCCAGCATGATTCTCAGCAGTAGTAACAGCTCCAAGAGAACTACAAAAGAGCCATTATTTTCATCGTGTTCTACAATGAATTAGTCAATGCTAAATTCACGCCTGAAGAGACCTTAGTGATAACTGCTTGGCTCCTTCACGTTACAGCTGAGGATGATGAAGCCGAGTCCAGCTGTAAAACTAAACAAGAAAAAGATTTAGAGCTTGAAAAGCCTACAACCTATATTAAGATGAGACTTAGCTTTTTGAAAGTACAGCACGGTAAAGGATAAACCTAGATAACAAAGGAATTAAACAGAAGTCATACAAAGTCTAGCTTAGAATCTTTGAGACTGTAAATGAATCAAGCATTTTTATTTTTTTACTACGCTTAAATTAGCTAAGATAATGTGTGTATGTATGTGTATGTGTGTGTGCGTGTGCGTGTGTGTTGGTACTAGGAAGTTGAACCCAGGGCCTCACTTGTGCTTTGCAAGTGCTCTACCAGAGACGCACTCCCAGCCTATTTTTAAATTTTTTATCTTGAGACAGGGTCTCACTAAGTTACACAAGCTGTCTCTGGCCTCAAACCTGCAATCCTCCTGCCTCCACCTCCCGAGTCGCTGGGATTACAAGCATGAGCCACTGGGACAGCATTTTTGTTGTTTTGAGACAAGGTCTTACTCAGTAGCCAAAGCTGTCCTGGAACTCCCTATCCTCCTGTCTTAGCCTCATGACTACTGAGATTATAGGCATGGGCCACCACAATTGGCCAGCTAAGGTAACTTTTCTATACAAATACAATAGCCTAGAAATGTAATTTTTATCATGCTAATATGATTAATGGAATTGGAGTGGGCGCATTCTGACCATCATAGAACGTGAAGATACTTTGTGTGAAAAGTGTCAATTCTATTATATACAAATTGATTTTACTTAAATGAAACAAATATTTTGTTCTACATATTTTAGGCACACCACACTGAATAATTATGATCAGATACAAGGTTCCACCTTTAGGCCTAAATTTTCCCTTGGCCGTTTGCTTGCCCTTTCCCTTCTCTAGCTTTAAGGCTCTGTCTCCTTGGAGCTGCAATCACTCTGAGAGACCCACTGGCTCCACATTGAGAGATGGGTGTCAGTCTTGTGCTCTAGGCCAGAAGAGAAACAGAAATTTGTATTTTTTGCTTCCCAATCACCAGGACAGAAGGAAAAAGTGAGTGAGTCAAGTCTCTCTTTTCCACCAGGAAAGAACCCCAGCTACATGTACATTACTTATTTTCACTCAGTTCAAGAAAGCACTGAATCCCTCACCAGGTGGTAGCCACCACTGTTAGCCTTTGGTGTAAGAAAGAAGCAAGCAATGGAGTCAGCAAGGTCCACACCCACTGAGCTGCTCTGCCAGGCCCAGACCCTGCCTCCCTGACCCTGGTTCTGTTCAAGCTGGCAAGGAGAGGCTCAGGTTGGGCCTGGTTTGGGGCCTGTGCCACTGCCTGGCTGCCCTCACTGGTGCAGACTGGAAGAGCTGAGCAGGAAGAGCAGGCCTGATGCTCACAGGACCCCACACAGCCACTCTTCTGCATACAGCCTTCTCATCTCTCTGCGAGACCTCTCTCACACCCAGAATCCCGATTCTGAGCCATCTTGGAGGGCCAGGCCAGGAAAAGAGTCTTAGCCTCTCCCTCCAGGGCTGCCCGCTGTGCTGCAGGTGGGGATGGTGTCCAAAGGTGAGTGAGCATGGCACCCCCTGCTGCTAGGGCCTGGAATGGCTGGCTTTCCTCACAGTTGCCCCAGTCTGGACCTGGCAGGCAACCCCAGCATTTCTGCCCTCAGGTCATTCTCTCACTACAGCTTGAGCAAGGACTGAGGACACCGGAACCTAGAACCTCTCCAACTGGGAGTGGCACAGACTGACTGTAGAACTTGGAAAGAATACAGCTTTTAAAAAGCAAGAGGATAAAGTGAAAGAGAGGAGGAAGGACACCAGAGATCACCTGAGGCTGTGAGGTTAGGGTGAGGGGCCCGGAATATCACAAGCTTTTAGTGGGTTTTCTTTGTCAGAAGGCCATGGAAAATAAAAATGTAAAAATAGTAATTATAAAATACTGAATCTGAACATAAGCAGTCTGTACTGTTGACAAGAAATAAGTATTGAGCTGGAGTGAGGACTGCATGCCAAACAGTAACCTGCAATCAACAGAATCAAATCAAAGAACCCCACATATGCTGCCCTGTAAAGAACTCCCATTTCCATTTCCAGCCGCACACAGACCATAGAGAGAGAGATCACAGACTCCCTCCATGGGTTTCCCTAAACACAGAGCACCTCTAACTCACAGTTTTGCTTCAGGCAGACCAGTCAGAACTTGTACTTCTGTGGGAAGCAAGAAGGTTGTGCCAGTGAGGCTGCTGAAGGAACCTCCTCTCTAAAAGAGCGGTAAAAGTGAGCCGGGTGTGGTGGCACACACCTGTAATCACAGAGATTCAGGAGGCTGAGGCAAGAGGATCGTCAGTTTGAGGCCAGAGGTAGTTTGAGGGATCTGCACCCTGGGGCTCACTTCCCTGCCACAGGGCTCTTACTGGCCTATTAGAGAGTCAAGCATCACAATTTGTTTTCTGATAATAAAGTAATGATGGAATAATGGTTGGTGAGTATTGGTTCATATGGAGGAAAGAGCACACAGGTTTTCAAGTGAGGTAGGAAAATCACAAGGAAGACTTATAAAGAACAGACAATGACTCTTACCACCCACCCTCCCCCACTCCCACCCAGAAAGTATCTCAGGTTATGCAAAAGAGGCCAAAGGCACCTGGGCAGGTTGATGAAAATTTAAATGCTAACAAACTTACTGAGGTGACAGAAAAAAATACACTATGATACCATTATGGGATATGAACTATGATCGAAAAGGTATGATCTATGAGAAAACTCATTTTGATATTCTACTTCATTTCTCATATAATAGCAAACTGGTCTAGGGAAAAATTTTTAGTTGTTATTGGCAAACATGGCTACTCCTACATATTTCTCACTGATCCAGGTTTTATCTGCTGTTTTTCATATGCTTAGGCTAAAATGATCTCTTAGTGAACTTGTACTAAGATTTTATTTAGATTTGGCTGAGAAACCTAGATATGTCTTCTGTGAGTAGGCAACAGACACATTTTCATGTCAGACCCTAGACTGGGGTTTTTGGGATGTAAGGCTATAAAATATCAGAAGCAGAAATGATGCATTGATTCCTTAACACTTTCTGTAGCTTGAGATGCTTGAGTGTTTTCTGATGAAGCACCAGCTGTGGTGTGAAAATTGCCCCCATCCTTTTCTCCTGTAAACTTTGCCTGTGCCCTCAGACTACTCCCAGTTGTTCCTGTGCCCAAACAGGCTTCAAAACCTTGCTGTGAACCTTGATCACACTGTTGTGAAAGAGCTCCTTTACTTTAACAAGTTCTCAGAATCAAAGACCAAATGTCAGGTTACCTGACATTAATATGAAGCCAGCTTTGTTTTTGGAAACAATGTGAATGTAAGACTTTGTTAAAAACCAGATAAATATTGCAATACTCATTGAACCAGAGTTTATTGTTTCACATGTCATACTGTATTGCATATTTTGTTTTTACTTAGGGCATATGTGCCTTTCAGTATGACTCACTTTCCATTATCTCACTGCCCTGATTGTTCAAAACAATTTGTCCCAATTTAATCAAAATAGCTCAGTTTCCTGTTGGAATTCTGGAGTTTTCAAATATTTGTTGATTAGGTCATAATTTTTAAATTAAGGCTAATATTTGACAAACATATCTTGAAAGGGGGCACCACTGTGTAATTAAAGGCATTAGGATGTTTATTCTGGAGAGGTTAAGGGAAATTAGGATAGATATCTAAGGGATACTCTTACAGAGGAGGAGCTATACTCTCTCTACATGGCTCTGATGAGCACAACTA
The DNA here is from genome assembly GCA_007922755.1 of Pedetes capensis. Lineage (NCBI taxonomy): Eukaryota > Metazoa > Chordata > Mammalia > Rodentia > Pedetidae > Pedetes > Pedetes capensis. The sequence goes on from VMDO01010819.1 coordinate 44,113, forward strand.
GAACCAATGGCAAGAAGTCATTGCAGGAAGATTTGGATTGCATTGAGAGGACTGTGTATTGATTAGAGTTTACAACAGGATGGTCTGGTTTGTGAAATAGCTTCCTCAGGCATGAGTGAGCTGACCTATCTGGCATGTTACAATGGTAGTTTCTAAGAAGGATAGTAAAATTCTACATCTCTAAGAAAATTGGGGGCTGGGATTTAACTCAGTTGGTAGAGCTCTGTGCTGCAGTCTCTGAGGTCCCAAGTTCAATTCCCAGCATGACAAAAATTGGAGAAGGACCTGGCAATCCATGCCCAAGGCAATCCTGAAACAGTCAGCCATTGAAAACCCTATGAGGGTCACTGAGTCGGATACCGACTCCCTGGCACCTAACCTAAGAAAATTGCTCCAAAGCCCGGATTCTATAATCTTAGGGGTTGTTTTGCAGCATGAACTCATGTACTTTTGGCTTTTGGACTACATCTGTCCCCGTGCTACAGGTAGCACCTTGATGTCTTCCTGTGCATGCCCTCAGCAAGGACAGAGTGAGTCTTGCTCGCATCTTGACTAAGGAGATAGTTTTCATTCTTTTAAAGCTTTTTCCCTAGAAAGCAAACCAACTACCAAATGTTGAATAAATTGGTACTGGAAAAATTCCAGCTAATTCAACTTAAGAAACTGTCTATCTGTGTAGGAAAATTTTATGGCTTGATACTTTACTTAACAGCTAACCTCCTCTGATGGAGTAGGGAACTACTCTAGATAATAATGATAATTATATGAATAATTATAATAATGATAATAACTATTTATTGAATATCAACTATGTTCTGGGAACCATAATAGCCCTTTGCATGCTGTTCACAATATCACTGTGAGGTATGTATGATTTCTGTTTTAAATAGAAGGAAACTGAAAGGACAAGGTAGCTATTAATATGTGGTAGAATTTGAATTTGAGCCTAGCCCTGAGTTCAAAGCCAATGCTCCTTTTATTATTCTATGTTGTTTTCCAGCACCTCACCTATCTTCACAAAGACCTGTTAAATCTGGTCCTGGCTTTAGGCAGCAGTCTTCCTATCCAACTGTTAATCCCTCAACTCTTATGGGCAGCATTCACTTTCAAGATATTGAGATTTGGAAAAAAGATCGGTTGCTACCAAAATTGGTGGATCTTTAGTGGCAGAATACCTGGTTTGAATAGGTTAATAGAAAGTATTCTGAACAATGTTTTACATCATTTCTGTATTTCTGAGCAACGATTTAGATCATGGACCTTATATTTCAGATTAAACAGGCAATACTTATGTAGAGCCAGCCCTAATGATAAAACAGGTATGAGATGACTAAAGAATAAGCTATAAGCAAACCAACCAGCAAATGTGTAATGGTGGGAGAAGATAGAATACACCATAAAATGCAATTCATAAGAGGTCAATGAGAAGTGGGTGAGTTTTGATCAGGCCATGAGACAAGCATAGCACTTAAACTGTTGAAATAAAGGAATAAGTTCATACAGCCTATACAAAGAACATGAGCGTCCACGTGCATGGGACACATATGAATTGGAAGAAGATGAATCCATGCTAGCAAGGCCTGGGGTGCTCAGGGACCATGCTGGGTGATTTTTTAAGATAAATAACAGAAATCCACCAAAAGAGCTAAAATTATAAAAACCATGTGATTAAAAAATTCTTCTTTAATAGACTAGATTTATGATTAATAGGGCACGAGGGTAGAGATTGGTTGCACAAACCAATCATGCTGCAGAAATCCCAATGCCCAACTTACCACATGCCTGGAAAAAAGAATTCATAAAAGATGTTTTGTTTTTCCCAGCAAGTTTTTCTTTTTCTTTTTTACGGTACTGAAGGTTGAACCCAGGGCCTCACACTTGCATGCTCTGCAAGTGCTGTACCACTGAGCTGCACCCCCAGCCCATTTTTTTTACTTTTTTGAGACAGGGTCTCACTAAATTATACAGACTGCCTCTGGTCTCGAATTTGTGATCCTCCTGCCTCTGCCTCCTGAGTTGCTGGGATTAAAGGCATGCATCACTGCACCTGGCTTCCCAATAAGTTTTATTATCTCCATAAATTTATTCTATCTGTGGTGGTTGTTGCCATCATCCATCCAAATATGAAGGTCTTAAAACTTAAGAGGACTAGAGATATGCTCAGTGGCAGAGGACTTGCCTAGCATGCACAAGATCCTGTATTCAATCCCTAGCACTGAAAAAACAGACAAAAAACAAAACAAACAAACAAACAAAAAAACCAACAACAACAAAAAAACACCAACCAGCCAAGAACTTAATAGAACCACTGTCCATTGAGCTTTTGTACTTCAAGTAATAGAAATTTTTATCTGGTCAGAAAAAAAATATCTATCAATCATGTATTTATACAGTGAAGTTGAAGAAAAAAGCAATCACCTCAGTTTGGTCAGTAAAGTAAGGCAAAGTTATAAGCCAGGCGAACTAAGAATTTGAGAGAAAAGCTGGTATTTTTACAGCCTTTAAAACTTTTTAAATGAACATCAACTGTATTGGTAATCATGAAAAATCCAATAAAATTATTTTCATTTTGATAAATTGAATAGGAAAGTTGTGGATACCTCAAAGAAACCTTGATCATTTTAAAGAGTTCTTGGGTGGGAATTGGGTACAAGTGCAGTTTCAACACCTATTTTAACCTCATTTTCAGGACTTCCTTGATGTTCAAGAAAATATTTTAGAGAGTATGAACATTTCATTGTTTCTATCTTTTTTGAAAATTTACTTGTATTTTTCAATAGGGCATGGAATAAGTGGTGAAAGAGGCAACTTGTGGATAACTCTAAACAAAAGAAGATGAAGTGATTTACATCCCTTGGTTTCCCAAGGTCCTCATAGGAACCTGAATATATTTTCCAATTTTGAACCCAATGACCATCTCAATTTAATACCAGTCCCCAATTAAAGACAGTTACTGGGAATCCATTGGATGTTTAAATTACAATTCTTTCCCAAGACAGTGGCTAGATCAGTTCCAAAGAGAGTTCAGTTCCTGGGAAATTGCTCCTTCCTCTGATGTAGGACCACCCAGTTGTTATGAACAAGGAATTCAACATATGTAGTCTCTTGTCAACATCCCAATCTCACAGCCAGGCTGATATAAGAGATGAGATGGCCTCTGAAAGTCTAGTTTAAGTTGAGCAATCAAAACACAGTGACTCTAACTAGGGAAAGATGTAATGGAACACCTTTACTATAAGTATATCATCCCACCTCTGGTTTATATATAAACAATTAGGTTGCTATTTCATCAAAAGAAAAGCTTCACATGGATTTTTCTATGGTTAATATTAGTTATCTTCTCTTTCTAAGAGCAAAATTTAAAACCATCAATATTCCATAACCTATCCATGGGGCTTGGCTGAGGGTAGAAAGGAAGAGAGAGGAAAAGGAAAGAAATGGGGAAATTAATATTACTTAAGTGGATTAAATCACCCACAGAAAAAACATGAAAAACTGGAAAATAGGCAATAGTATATGCATATATACAGAGATAAGAAAAACAGTTTAGAGATCCTGTGTGTCTTCCCAGTTCCAGTACGCTTGGCACTATATCATTGGTGGAGAAAAATCAATATCACATCTAATAATAAATATCCCAACTAGGATTCAGCAAGAGAACACAGCAGGAAGAGAGCCATCTGGAAATCAGGAAATGGGCCCCCACCAGAACCTGACCATACTGTCATCTCAGTATGGTCATCTCAGATTCCTCCACAACAGTGAGAAATAAATTTCTATTGTTTAAGCCAACTAGTCTATGGTATTTTTGTTATAGCAGCCTAAATAAGACAAAGATGGACTCTCTTCTTTTGTGAATACTTTTGAGTAGCACTTGTTTTCTTAAGTTCTTATCTTCAAAGAAGTGTCTTTGTAGACTTCATTTATTTCAAAATAAACTGTATAACTTTAAGGCTATTCATATTTCTCCCATAAAGCCTCATGTGGTAACAGTCCTTCTACTTGAAAACCCTTTCTCCTACTCTGGGGGCATCCAACTATATCTTAGACCAAACAAGTTAGGCCTGATTAATGTTACCCAGTAGAGTCATGCTAACGCAAGTCCCCAAGACAAATGTATATTACTTCACAGAGGGAGTAGCTGATCACATTTCATAATGCCCAAGCACTCTGTCCTGAAATGCAGTGGGACAGAAAATGCAAATATCCAACTTAGCTGTTCTATTATGTGATCATAAAATTTCTATTTCTCCAATGTTCAGAATTTTTCTCTACCTTGTAAACCACAGCAAGTGTTAATTGGTCACTCTTTTCTCAGTGAAACTGAGAAGGTCAGGTCCCAATCTACCATATCATTATTAGCGCACCTCATGATCCTAGTGAGATGGTCCCTTGCATTCAAACTGCCTCACTAACCTAGCTGCAGGAGATAGGAAACTGTATAGGAATGCTATGTATTTCATATATTAGGTAGCATTTAAATTTGCTGAATTTTAAATAATTTTAATTGTTCATCTGTACCTTTTTTGGATTTTCTATGTAGACAAGCATGTCCAGTCTGAAAAAATAATTGTTTCTTCCTTTCTAATCTTTATATCATTTACTGTTGTCTTTTCTGGCTGGTTATAACTGAATAGAGATAGTAAGAGGAGAATTCTTTTGCTCCTGATTTGAAAGAGAATGTTTCTATGTTTTATTATTTAGTACAATGTCTGCAATAGGATTTGGCAGTTTTCATTTTTAAAAAATCAGATTAAGGAAGCCACTTTCTTATTCATAGTTTTCTAAGAGTTTTTTTTCTCATGAGTGGGTGATTTATTTTTTAAATGCTTTTGCCATCCATTAATATTATCAAGTCGTTTCTCCACTTTGGTCTATTAATGTGACGATAACTTATACAAATAAATTTTAAAGTGCTAAGCCTTTGTTTTTTATTTTTACAATAAACAACTTAGTTGTAGTTGTTGCTAATAAATTACAGGATTTTGTTTGTATATCATTTTATTTTGGATTATATTCATGAGTGGGTTCAGCCTATAAATTTTACACAGTTCTCCTATATCAGTATTAATGTTATAGTAGTTTCATGGAAAGCTCTCCATTAATTTTACTCTTTGGAATAGGTTACAGGGGATAGGAACAATCTTTTTACAAAAGTTTAGCAGGCCTCACCAAAAAGTTTTAAAAAAATAGAGGTGGTAAATATTTCTAAAAATTCCTTCACATATTTACTTTTCATACTTTAAAAAAATTTTTAGTAACATACTTTTTAAGTTTCATACTTTTTGATGTAATTTTAGAAATCTATATGTTTATAGAAGATTGTCAACTTTTCCTAAGTGTTACAATTTAAGCATTAAAGTGTTTTATTCTCTTATATTTTAAATAACTGCCATATATGTTTCTCTTTTCCATTCTTAGTATTAATTTGTTTTTCACCAATGCTTTTTATGTTATGTTCCTTCATTCTAGATTTACATTCTTTCTAGTATTAGTATATACTTGAGTTAATCTTTCTGTCAAGATCTAAGTGGTATACTCAGTCTTTGTCTAAATATGACATTTTTGATTTTCCTTCTTCAATATTTTAGCTGAGTTTACACATCTGATCCAATAATATTTCCTTCAGCTCTTTGAAGATACTGTTCTACTGCTTCAATTCCTTTATATGTACTCTCTTCTCTCTAGATGCTTTAATATTCTTCCCTATATTTGGTGCTCTAAAATTTTGCTAGCATGTATAGATTCTTAATTAATCTGTTTGGAATGTGAGTTACTTAAATCTCAGTATTAACTTCTTTCATAGCATATGAAAAAACTTCAGCTATCTATTTGACTATTGCTACCTCCCCCTATTCTCTTTCTGGAATTCCATTCAGACATGCGGGGCCTTTGCAATTTTCCTTCAGCAGCTCTTAACTGATCACATTTTCCATCTCTGTATCTGTGCTGCATACTCAGTAATTTTGGTAGATTAGAATTCTCCCTTTGGCTGTGTTTAATTACCAATATACCTCATGCTTTGCATGAATTTTTATTAGTGTATTTTCTTTATTTTCATGAAATTCTACTTGATTTAAATTTTTTATTTAATATTTTATGATCAACATTCTGCTTCTTATGGGATGGAATAAGTGCTCTCCACCCTCTGTCTCTGACATTGGAGTATAGCTATAAAACTTGAACAGAATGCAAGGAACAGCTATTTGAGGACTCTGAAAAGCAAATCCTTAAGCTTGATTGGGGAATAAGCCCTGAGTTGGAAGTACCACCAAACTAATTTTGAATTCCCAAACTTCTCCCTCTGGTATGCCCTGGCCTGTGACCAATCCAGCCCCCAAACCAAAAGTGGGCACTGGAGAGGGGACGGAGAGCTCCAGGAGGATTTGTTTCCACGTGAAGTTCAGGAGTATTAGTAGCCTAGGGCAGATTTTGAAGTTTGTTTATTGGTTTAAGATTACTGTACCATTGAGGTAGTATAAATCAGACTCTAAAAACAAGAACTGTAGAGGCTTGTGGTTTCAGTTTATCAGATTATTCCTTTGGCCTGTCCACCCCAACTGAAAACAAAGTAAAACATCGCACTGTTTATTTCCTTCATAGCCTTCATCTCAACTTGAAATTACCTTATTTGTTTACATTTTACCTGCCTTCTCTAGAATGTGAGCTCCATGGAAACAATACCTTATACATGTTTAAACCAGGGCCTAGAATAATAGTGCCTTGTATATAGTAAATGTTGAAAGTACTTCTTGAACAAGGAACAAGATACTTCACTTTTTAATTACAGCAGTCTAGTTTGTATTACAGCAACTCTTCTGGTAAGAAAAACTATAAAATTTAGATAGAATGTAAAAAAAATTCAGATCAAAGGTATCTAAGATACATCAAGACAGCCAAGGCTCAGGGAGCCAAGATCCTAAATAGAATGGAAATACCAAGAAATAAGTCTAATGTTTGTGCAGCATGTCTACTTGAAGACTTTGCCAATTTACTAGCAACAGGCAAAAGGCTGCACATCTCAATAGGACTTTCAGTCATCTCATGGAGTTTTTTATTAGTGTATTAGGGGAAAAGAAGTTAGTTCAGGACTCGTCAAAGTGAAGAAGCACAAGCAAATACCATCATCTTTCATTTGGAACTACTGAGGAGATAGTCCAGGGATAACCAGATAAGTCAGGAATATACTAGAAATAAATCATTGCTCATAAAGACTGAAACTCAGGCTCTAGTTAGCTTAATCTCATTATGGTAATCTTTCCTAGTCTAACAGGCTGCAAAAGCATTATCCAGCGTCTCAAATTATTGGTATAATTTTCAGTTCACAATGTCTAGCATTTAACTAAAAATTATCACATACACTCTGAAGACAAAAGATCATAGAGTAAGAGAAAAATGGAAAAAAAACAAATAGGGCCACAAGAAATCTAAATACTAGAGTTTTCAGACAAGCTATAAAATAACTACAATTAATGTGTTAAAAAATAGAAAATCACATAGAAAATGTTTTAAAAATAAAATAGAAATCTGAGAACTGAAAAATGCAATAACAAAAAGTAATAAATAGGCTGAATGCAGACTAGAAACAACTAATGAAAGGAATTGTGAAGAGAAAGATTAAAACCAGAAAATATCCAGCCTAATTCATAAAATTTTAAAAACATGGGAAATGATTTAAAAATGTATGAGAAATAGAACAAGGTGAAAATGTTTATCATATCTGAACCTAGTGTCTCAGAAAGAGAGAGAGAGGAAATACATCATAAATAGTATTTGAATAGATTATGGACAAGAATTATCCCTAACTGATGAAAGACATCAAGCCATGGATTCAAGAGCCACTATGGAACCCAAACAGGGAAAATTCAAATAAAATTACACCTAAGAACATTATGGTAAAACTGCTGAAAAGCAAAAACAAATAGAAAATCTCAAAGCAACAGAGGGAAAGCACACATCACTTCCAAGGGAGCAATAATAGGTTTGTCAGCTGCTTTTCAACAGAAGGGAGGGAAGCTAAAACAATGAAATGACAATATTAATGTACTGATAAAAGCCTGCCAACATTTTAATTGAGCCTGGCTAGGTAAATATTTCTTAAACAGAACACATAAAATCATACTTATGAAGAAAGATTGAGCTGGTGCCATGGCACATGCCTATAATACCAGCAACTCAGAGGAAAGGCTGAGGCAGGAGGATCACAAGTTCAAGGCCAAAGGCACCTTGTGTAATTTAGAAAGATCCTGTTTCAAAATAAAAAAATAAAAAAGGGGATGGGTGTATAGGTCAGAGGTAGAGCACTTGCCTAGCATGTGTGAGGCCCTGGGTTCAACCCTCTAATACTGGGGGAAAAAAAGAGAGAAGAGAAAGATGAAAGGAAGAAAGAAAGAGAGAGAGAGAGAGAGAGAGAGAGAGAATGAGAGAGAGAGAGAGAGAGATGGGGGAGGAAGGAAGAAAGAAAGAAAGAGAAAAAGAAAGAAAGAAGATTGATATATAGTATTAAAGTTAAGAGATTCTTTTTATTAAATGATACCATTAAGAGTGAAAGTGAAAACCATATCACAAGAAAAGATGCTTGCAATAAAGAGATATAAGACAAAATTCATGTATTAATTAAAAAGAATTTCTATAAGGACAGATAACCCAGATTTTTAAATGGAAAAAAGAAAAAAAAAGGAAAAAAGAAAGCTTTAATAAACACTTTTCAAAAGGGGATATCCGAGTGGCTAACAAATACATGAAAAGGTGTTCAAACTTAATGTCACATCAGAAATGCAAATGAAGACCTACATAAGATGCAACTATATAATCACCAAAATGGTTAAAACAAGTGTGAGGATGAGGAGCAACTAGAATTGTCATATGCTGTAAATGGGAGAAAAACTTGGGGCAACCACTTCGGAAAATGTTTGATATTATCATTTTAAACTAGATACATGCCTATGGTATGACTTGGGCTGGGGGTTAGCTCAATTGATAGAGTGCCACTCCGCACTCTCTGAGGCCCTGGTTCTATCCCCAGCACCGCAAAAACACGAAGACCGGGCAGCCCACTCCCAAAACAATCCAGAAACATTCAGCCATCAAAAACGCTATGAGAATCACCATGAGTCAGACCTGACTCAGCAGTACCCCACAACAAGAACAGATGTACATGTTGAGTACCTCCTATCCAAAATGTGTGAGAACAGAAGTGTTTCAGATTTCATGTTTCTTTTGGAATATTTGCATATATATAATGACAGAGCCCCAAGTCTAAATAGGAAATGCATTTATGTTTCACACACATGAGTATAACCTGAAGGTAATTTTATTCTCAATAAAAATTCATGTACACATGCACCATGGGACAAGAATATTCATAGTGTTAGTATTTATAATACCTCCAAACCTGAAAATGCTCATGAGCATTAGAAACACATCTGGCAAATATTGTACTCTCAATGCATGTAGGTTTTATTATTCTTTTGTAGTCTATGAAAGTCTTTCCATATTTTATAGATTCAAAAAATCTGCCCAGCTGTGAACCAATAAGCTCTTCTCAAAAATACCTGAATGAATACAATTGAAAATACCTAAGTAAAATAATTCTTACTTCACCCATTGTTAAAAATTTGTGGTAGGTTTAATCATTGAAAATTTTTATTTTTAACTATTAATATTCTCAAATTAGGCATAAATTAGATTTGATTTTATTTTTAATATGCACACTCTTATTACACTGGGATAAAGCCTCTTACTGAATTGCAGAACTAAGCTTTTCAAATAGATACCTTTAAAGGAGATTTTAAAAATGTATTATTTAACTATGAATCACCAATGAACCTATCTAGCCTGTCTTACAGGTAAAAACTGAGAAAACAACTTGAAGTTACCAGATTCACTAAACTATTACCACCGGTCTCACTCAGTAGTTATTAATGCCTGGCTTTTTCAAAGCTTCTCATGTTCCCTTTCTAAATGATGGCTGAAAAAGAGTTGGTAGATAATAATCCTGATCCTAAAAAGTATCAGTTTTAAAATTTTATATACACATAACACAAACATATAATGAAAATTAATATGGAATTGATGCAAATTATTATTTAAAATTCATGTATCTTATTTCTGAAAAAAATTGGAAAACAAGCATCATTCAGGTAGTGGCAAAAGACCTACTTATCTAACTGATTACTGTAGGATATTTTCTCCCACTATGTTCTCTATGCCTGTAGCTATACCATTGTGGCCTCTGATCCCATCAGATCTTGGAAGCTAAGCAGCATGGGACCTGGCTAGTACTTGGATGGGAGACCACCTGGGATCACCAGGTGCTGTAGGCTTTGGAGAAGGACCCCACAACCCACTCCTAAAAATCAATCCGCCATTGAAAACCCTATGAACATCAAAGAAGCACTGACAATAGTGTTTCCCCTGTTGTACACAGGATTGCTGAGTTGGATGCTGATTTGATGGCACCTAACAACAACAACGTTTTACATATGTTGTCTCTAACAATAAATAATTGCAATGAATTGTTTGTATTTATGTATACTTGCTCAAATGGCAGATGTCTTTTCATTTATATATTCTTAATTCCAAGTGAAGTGCCTTGTACTCAGTAGAAACTCAAGATATGTCTATTAAGTAGATAAAACTAAAGATAGTGATAAATACGTAAAGGAGAATTGTGAATTAAATGCTAAGACCTCAGATTTGTAAACCATAGGGCAAGACTCAATTTTGTAGGTCTAGATAGCCCATTGATGACCTAATAAAAATAAAATTTCTAAACCTGTAAGGTTAAAGAAATACACTAGCTGAATGATGTTTATTTCAAGATGATACAATAGTCTGGTGAGGTCAACATTGAAACAAGCTCACTCATATTTATTAATCCTTCTGCTTGCTTTTTAACAGTATTTGCTTGTATAAGAAATTTATTTATTTTGAGAGGAATATGAAAAATAAATTTACTTTCAAATATCTAGACAAATAATTACTCCATTGTAAACTTACCTTCATGCTTCCCAAGCAAGAAATATCATTAACTTGTGTCTAAAAAATTGCCCATATGTGCTCAACAGTTTAGACAAGAAAGCTCCCAAGGTACCATGTGATATATCTATGAGAACTTAAGTTTGAAGTATATTTACTATTGATAAACCTTAAACACAGCTCTTAAATGGGCAGTGTAGTTATTTTCCTAGTATTTGGTTAAGTAAACATGGGAATATCACTCCAATTTTACTTAGGGAGAAAATGAAAATCATATAGCCTTACTGCCTTACCTCAGTAGTCATAAATGTAATAGTAGAGATTATTGTAGAACTTGTTCCTCTCAGATGTTGCTTTTGTGGCTCTATCAGAAATTCTATTTTCTTTTTCAAAGCTTTTCATAGAGTTTTAATTTTCTTTTCTGTATATAATCCTCATATAGAGCTCATTTTTCTTCCAAAGATTTTCACTCCAGTTTTTAACTACTTCTATTACCTAGAGTGATGGAGGAGAAGAGTATTCTGCTTAAATATAAAGTTACCATAAAACAAATCTGTGCATAGCCATTTTTTAAAGTTATATTAGGATAACAATCACTTTTATTAATATTCATGTTTACAAAGAAAGTAAATTTTCTATTGCCTACAATGGCACTAAACAAACAAAAACAAATCTATCCTAGTTAATATTGGTTGTGAACCTTTTATTTCACTAGATAAGAGGCATAGAGAAAGTAGGGTTAGATGCTGGGAAAGAAAACATTTGCTCACTGAGCCATCTTGATCCAGAGGTATTCTCTGGATTTAAGTCTCTTGTCCTCTGTATAAGAAAGAAGTATCCTAGGTTGCAGTCAGTTTGAAGGAACTTGATAAGTTGGATGGTCAACAATGAGTCAGGTGAGATGTCTACCAAAAATAAAGACATTGGCTTTGGAATAGTTGATGTGAAGCCATTTTCTTTTTTCTGGCAGAGACTACAGTACAGGACCAATAGTCTTCTAAGTCCTTTCCTGGTTCCAGATAATAAACCCACATCACCTGAATGCTGGTCTTTTCTTTTTGATGGCTGAGAAAAAAAATGCAACTAGTTTACCTAGAAGTAGATCCAGAACCCATTCCTAGTTTCTCATCCAACAGGAGCATGCTCCTCTGCTCAGCCCCACTGCTGCAAAAGCATTTATAGCAACAGGGACCTGCAGTGAGCAGCTGCATTTTATCTCATAACTGATTCCTGCCCCAGGAGTCAAAGGCTGATGAAAGGTCAAGAAAAGGAAAAAAAAATCATGCTTTATAGCAAGTTTGACAGATTTTTCTGTAAGATGACATGACAATAATAAAAATGGAACCATATCTAGAACCATAACCATATCTAGAGTCCACTTGCTACTGTTTAGCATGTAGACCTGAAGAGCCTGAATGTGTTGTTTATGGAAAATAAATCTGGTCTGATTTTAGGTGGAATGTCTACTAGTAGGTATGCTACTTGGCTAGGGTAGAGAAACGTCCTTTAAAGACTGGTATATTCTGGTTTCAGCCCCTTTGAACCACCTATGGGGGGGCTGATAAAGGCAAATGAAATGACAAAGTTACAGTGTCACCAGCTGATATGTTATTGATCATTTCTGGAGGTAAGGGTTTCCCGTGTAAGGTCTTCGTACAAGCACTAGTACAAAGACCTTGCTGGAAATAGTGGAAGGTTCTCAAGAACAGCTACAATTTAGTTTTTGCCTCCACCGTTGGCTCCCTTCTGTTAACAGCAGCTGGCAATGCTGGTGGGTAACTCTGACTATCTAGCAATTCCCTCATCAACTTCAGCGAGGATGAGAAAAGCAGGGTGTGAGTCCGATTTTAGAGTTATCATCTACTATAAGCAGCAGCATCAGAAAATTACCCTTACTATAAAGAGGAGGTGGTTTGAAAACTCAAAAAACAACCTCTTCATATTTGCTTTCACTTTCCCATCATGTATGCTTTTTGAGAAAAAAGTTTCATGATAAGTTTAATAATCAATCCAGGAAGTTGAATTGAAGCCCTTGTTTGTTCCTAAATAACTGGGAAGCTTTGAAATATTCAACTCTCTTGTAGACTATTGCTTATCTATAAGCCAGAGATTTTCTAACGAATCATCCCAGAACAAATATAAAGTTACAGCTTAGCATTCTTCTTCTGTCAGTATTCGACTAACCTCACATTACATTTAAGACTTTAAGATATTGATGAGAAGCTGATTACTTCTGATTAATTTTATTTGTTCTCAATGACTAAAATCTTAATATTTTGATATATTTCTTTTCAATATTTTGAATATTTTACAATAAATGTCTTGTTGTTGTTAGGTGCTGTCAAGTTGGGTCTGACTCATAGCAACCCTATGTACAACAGAATGAAACACTCTGAATCTGTGCTAGGCACACAATCTTTTTTATATTTAAACCCTTGTTGTAGTCATTGTGTCAATCCATCGAGTTGAGGGTTTTCCTTTTTTTGGTTGACCTGCCACTCTCCCAAACACAATGTCTTTCTCCAGGGATTGGTTCCTCCTGACAATACATCCAAAATCTGTAAGACTTAGTCTAGCCATCCTTGCTTTCAAGGAGCACTCTGGTTGTACTTCTTCTAGGATAGATCTGTGACACTCATATTTTACATAGTGATTCTTACATATATGCAGTTTCATACACATGTATCCATTTTATTACATGTAATATTAAATAGTTTTGACTTTTTATAATTACTATTCATATACAGAATTTAACTGAATGAAAACATGTTTTCATTCAGGGAAATAATCTGATATATAATAGAGTACCCAGATATTTATGTAACTAGAAATGAACATGGGCTGGGATTTAGCTCAGTGGGTAGAGCACTGTGCTGCAGTCTCTGAGGCCCTGAGTTCAATTCCCAGCACCGCAAAAATGGGGGCTAGGGCCTGGCAATCCACTCCCAAGGCAATCCCGAAGCACTCAGCCATTGAAAACCCTATGAGGGTCGCTATGAGTGGGATACCGACACGATGGCACCTAACAACAACAACAACAACAAGAAATGAACATAATGGCATCATTAAGAAAATGTTACATTACAAATTAAAAAGTACTTATCCTTATAGCTATACTGTATCTGTCATGGAATCTTTCAAACATTTGTTATCCCTCATGCTGAAGTTCTTTTCTTATTAATAGTTAATGTCTACTTTTAATTTTTCAAATCTCATTCCTCTTTAAAAAATAAAGAGAGCTAATTACATAAAACATTTGACCTTAATCACTTTACTGAATTATTGCAGGTCAAACACAAAAGTTCAGTACTACTTGCATCGAATGAGAAAAAAGTATATTCTAATATTCTAATTTGTTTCCCATTCCCTGAGTCAAAACACAAGTTTCATTTAATTATATCTTATAAATATGAGAGAAAACAAATTTCAAAGTATACCCTTTTAGTACAGGATATGTTACTCATGTTTTACAAGAATTATAAACAGAAAGTCATGAAAGTATTATTTTGGGGTGGACATTTTGATGTGAGGTTCACCAAAGAGAACCATGGATTAAAATGCCTATGATCGTAACTTTTAAAAAAAAATAATCTCCTTCTCATACTAGTGACATCTAAGAAAAATTGGATAGGAAGAGAGATGGATTGGAAGAGAGTTCTAGGACAATGTCAGGGGGCAGTCCATAAAATGACCATATTATCAACCCACTCTGAGGACTTTGAATACTGAGTTCTAGGACAATGTCAGGGGGCAGTCCATAAAATGACCATATTATCAACCCACTCTGAGGACTTTGAATACTGAGATACTGAATTGGCTGTGAGTCCCACTCACAGCCAATATGTTTGCAAAGCTAATCAACTTAAAAGGCACAAAACAGAGTGATCAAAATAACATGAGACTGAAGGTCAGTTGAAGACTAGATCTAAGAAAAGCTCAACTGGTCCCTGATTGCCCTCTTAAAAAGTTCATAATCCCACAAAAAGACATGTAAGTAGAAGAGAGGCATTTGGGGGGGGGTGAGAAAGGGAGGAGGAAGTACACAAGAGGGTAAGGGGGAATTTATCTGGGCAATGTACAAAGAAATGCATATATGGAAATGTCACAATGAAATGCATGTCAGAATGAAACACATTAAGTTGTACATTAAAAATTACCAATTAAAAAAAGTTCATAAATGTCTTCAAAAATGAACCTCCACTGCTAGTGCAATTGCCTGTATCTAAACAAATATCTCAACTCTAAACTGAAACTTTAAAAGAAAGTGTTCGATAACGTTTTGTTTGCAATGAGTTTTCTTTTATTGTACTGGGGGATTGAACCCAGGGCCTCACACTTGCTTTGCAAGTGCTCTACCACTGAGCTGCACATCCAGCCCACTGCAATAAAATTCCAAACTCATATGATTACTCTCTGTTGATATTGGCAAATTCTAGTTCATAATGGCTTAATGTTTTCAGATACAAAGACATCAGTTTCAAAAGTTGAAGAAGAGAAAGTTTGAAGCAGCTAACAAAGGCTCCTAAGAATGGAGAGTTTCAACTTGAACATTTTCATTCTTTCTTCATTGGCGTCCTTGATACTTTCCCCTCCAATGGATGCCAAAAGTCTGGTTTTGTGAGTCACTGAGTTTGGCCCTTTTTCTGACTGTGATCTCTTAGACTGAGATACTGAATGTTACTGGCAAGCTCTGTTACTTTACATCATTTTGGCTAGAAAAATGTGGTTACAAAGCAGTCATCAGCCACAGACCTTAGGGACAAGAAAAGTTGGAACACTGAGCTTCACAAAACAAAGTGAGCTCAAAGAAATGAGTCCCACTCACAGCCAAGTATGACAGAACCAGGACACTCTAGCAACTCTGTATGTCAAATAGGGCTTGTCCTGAGTTCAGTGAAGAAAAGATCTCCAGAAATTGAGTCTAAAGAGTTTTGTTCATAACTAGAGAGAGGATATTTTATACTCACAAAAATATGATTACAACTAGTGAGCTAGAAAGAAAGTGAAATGCAACAACTTGATTTGACAGTATCTATTAACCCAGAACTCCCATAAACTTCCTATGGACACCAGACCCTAGACACAAACACTGGGACAGATCAGACTGCCTGGGACCCTCAGGCACTTATAGCACCAACATAATTTGTACAAAATTGGGGGAAGCCAGTGACTGCTAATTATAACTTACATGGACAGTGCACAGGAAGACAAGTGCTCAGGGCCAACCCAGCCTCTCTCTTCTCTAGATTCCTATTCCTTCCTCTGTGGTTTTCTCAGCCATGGTGAGTCCCACCATCATTCCACACATTGGTCCCTTCCACTGCAGCCTTTGGGATTCTAACTCCATCCTAGTTAAGTCCCTGAATCTCCATCTTGTCCTACAAGTCCCTCTACCTCCAGTCTCCAAGGAAAGCCTAGTCCCTGTGTGGGGATAGTCATTGTCCTCCAAGTCTCCCGCCAAAGACAGAAACAGTGAATTCTCCTGCCTATTCCTATCTGCCAACACAGCATGGCCCCTGCTTCCATGAGGCTTCTGCCTGGTGAACCTATGCTGCTCAGTATGTGTAAAATAAAATTAATTTTAACAGTATAAATATTTAGATAAGCTTGTAAAGAAAATTCTTACCATTTCCTACTCAATAGCTGAAACATATTGTTTAATTTATTTCAATTAATTAATGTGAGTAGTATGTCACCAAATTTTTTAATGAAACTACTTATTTGAGGGATCTGCATATACACTAAAATGTAGATTAAATTTTACTTTTGCTAAAAACCCTGCCTTCATGACCTGATATTTAGAGTCTTACATTTTAAGTTTCTGTAATAATCAACATACTTTCTCATGTAAGTATTAATTTTTTTTGAGTTCAAGACAGATAGGAGACATAATCTTAAAATCAGTTTATAGAGATGTATATAAAATAAAGTTGGATTTTTAGGAAGTAAATGACTCCCCAACTTCACACACACACACACACACCACACACACACACACACACACACACACACACACACACACACACACAGAGAGAGAGAGAGAGAGAGAGAGAGAGAGAGAGAGAGAGAGAGAGAAATAATGTTAATAACCTCATGTGTAACCTTCCATACTTTTCTGGAATACAAACATATTCTAGATATACAACACTGTTGTGCGTGTGTGTGTGTGTGTGTGTGTGTGTGTGTGTGTGTGAAGTTGGGGAGTCATTTGCTTCCTAAAAATCCAACTTTATTTTATATACTTCTCTATGTTTAGAATTTCATCCAGAACAGTGTATTATGAAACTCTCTCCAAGTAAAAAGGTATAAAGAGAAAATAAAGTGATTTTAAGTACAATTCAATGTGGTCTTTTAACAAACTTTCTCTGTTTCCATTTTCTTCCATGTAAAATAACTATCTACCTCTCAAAAGGTTGTTGAGATCAAATGGGAGGCTAGCTCAGGGGAAGAGCTTAATAAGAACCAAACTGATTTCTTTTGATGACTGCATGATACTCCATGATATTAGTGTGCCACCACATATTGAACCATTTGCCTACTGAGGTATACTAGTCTTCAGTTTTCCACTATAGAAACAATGCTGCACTAAACCTACTTGTGTGTATACCTTGCCTAGTAGTGATTTCATTTCCATGGCATAGATTGCTAAGAGTGAGATAAGTAAATGTATTTTTAATTTTAATGAATAGTACCAGATTACATTTTGTTTTG
Source organism: Pedetes capensis (assembly GCA_007922755.1). Classification (NCBI taxonomy): domain Eukaryota; kingdom Metazoa; phylum Chordata; class Mammalia; order Rodentia; family Pedetidae; genus Pedetes; species Pedetes capensis. The sequence goes on from VMDO01010819.1 coordinate 61,804, forward strand.
TTTTTCTGTTTTTGAGGCAGGATCCTGCTTTGTAGCCCAGGTTGTCCTCAAATTCATGATCCTCTTGCCTCAGCCTACATTACGTTTTTAAAAGGCTAAAACAATAAACATTTCCACATGTATAAGAGCACTCTTCTCCCTAACTCTCTTAGCAGCAGAAATTTTTACTTTTAATTTTTTCTAATCTGATGGTGATGAAATGGTTTATTGTTGTTAACTTATTTGCACTTCCTTAACTCCCAGCAAGGTTGAGCATGATTTCATATCTATTGGCCACTTAGATTTGCTTTCCTGTAAATTGCATTAGCCCATTGCTCCTGTTGGGTTATTTATGTTTCATCTATTCATAAGGACTTTTGTGTACTGCAGCTCTTCTCTATCACATGTTCAAATAGTTTCCCTTAATTTATAATTTCTTTTTTAAGGTTTTTGTTTAAGCATAACATTCATTTTCTTTTTATTTACTTTAATCCTTTGTCATACTAATTTTATATTTTCTGTGTCTTTTTCTTTATTGCTTCCAGGTCCTACTTAGGTTAACTGAGTTGAAGGATATATGTTGTGTTGTTATTAGGTGCCGTCGAGTCGGTATCTGACTCATAGAGACCCTCATAGGATTTTCAATGGCTGACCGTTTGGGGATTGCCTTGGGAGTGGATTGCCAGGCCCTTCTCCCAAAAGGATATATAGGTAAACTTATTTTTTCCTTTCCTTTTTCTTTTAATCAATCTGAAAATTATCATGGCTATTGGGCCAGCACTATTTTTTAAATAACCCATTTTTTCTAACTGAAGTACTATTTATTTGTACTTCAGTTGTATATTTGTGTATTTCAGTTGTATATTTGTAATATATCAAATAACCACATGTATTGGGATCTATTTTTGAGCTCTCTACTCTGCTTCTCTGACTTTTTTTCCTAAGCCAAAACCAAAGTCAATAAGAAGGTTGTGATGTGGTTTAATGTGGTAAGACAAATCCCTCCTCACTAGTTCCCTTTTTTACATTAATTATTCTATGGATCTTTTAAAATAACTTTATCAAATCTCCCCAAGTTCTATTCAAATTTAAATTAAAATTGTATTATATTTACTTAATTTTGGAAGAATTCATGTTTTTGAAATATCAGACTTGCATAAAAACTTATTTAATGTCCTTATGTAACATTTTATTATTTTTTCAAAGGATCTTTTAATTTTTTTCTTTTATAGTTTGTTGCTAGTACAGAAAAAAGTAATTTATTTTTATCTATAAATCCTTGATTGATTCCAACATTAACATTCTGACCATTCTAAACCTCCTCACTCTTCAAGCTGCTCTCATTACAAACATACATCCTTACTTCCTACTTCACTATAAAAAAGAAAATTGAGGTTACCAACTTTCCAGACTCCTATCTGCCCAATCACCTTTTTTTCATACCCATTCTTAATACATTTCCTCCAATCTTAGAAGATGAAATTTGTTTCCTCCTGTTTAAATCCAGGCTCCAGTGACCCCAGCCCTTCCAGTGTCCTAGGACCATGCCCCCTCGAGTGGGATCTTTTACTTGTAGTCTATTAATTATGCCCCCTTCCCTTCTATACCTTCTCCTCTGCTTCTTACTTCTTTTCTATACTCTGTGCTCTGTTAAATTCCTCTTTCTTGTTACGGAGAGGCTCTTTGACTAGTTGGGCAGATTTTACAGACAGCCAGTCATTTTCAGCCCTCAGAAAGATATCATGCTGATTGTTAGCTCTTCTTCACACCCTTAACTTAGGCTAAATCTATGGTTCTGTCTGCCTAGTATGAGAAGGAAGGGCAAACATCTTCCTTGCTCTGTCTAGCTCTTCTGTATTTTGAGTGAAAGATAGGAAATAAGAGAAATATGCCTCTTTCCTTGACTAAGGAATATTCCACATATTTGCAGAGCTAGAGGCCTCTGTGGGCTGTCCCACTTCTGTGGCTAATACTGAATGGCCATCATTGTCCTCAGAAGCATGTGTTCAGGTGCTGGTTTCTATTCCACCTCGTATGTACTTCTTAAGTCTTGGTAAAGTGGTGGGAGTGTCCTCCTCCTACACATTTCCCTCAAGTGGGAGACCCGCCTCCATGCATAGGTCTCTTTAGTTCTCACACAGGCATTCCACTTCACATTTCCTACCTGAATGCCCACAGTATTTTATAACTTGTCCCTAAGAGTAGAGTTTAGGGGCTGGGATTTAGCTCAGTTGGTAGAGTGCTGCTCTGCAGTCTCTGAGATCCCTAGTTCGATTCCCAGCACCACAAAAATGGGAGAAGGATTTGACAATCCACTCCTGAGGCAATCCCAAAGCAATCAGCCATTGAAAACCCTATAAGGGTCACTATGAGTTGGACACAACTCAATGGCACCTAACAACAACAAGAAGAGTAGAGTTTATGTCCACTTCTTGAATCTGGACTCAGCCACATAATTTGTTTCACCCAGTAGAACATATTAGGATGGGACATTTAGGATTAGTGTGCATGATATAAGTCATACTTCTATCATCAAGCAAAACCCAACCCTATGGTGTAGACAGGAGACACTCTTAAGACAATGCAATTCAGTAAAAACAAAAAGGTATGAGCAAATATGAACAGACAGGAAGCACAGGAGCTGGCATGGTAGCAAACTGTAGTCATCACAGCACTTGGGAGGCAGAGGCAGGCAGATCATGAATTCAAGCCCAGCCTGTTGTTGTTGTTGGGTGCCATCAAGTCAGATCCAACTCATAGCAACTCTATGTACAATGGAACATTACCCAACACTGTGCCATGCACACAGCTTTTTATGTTTGAGCCCAATGCTGCAGCCATTATGTTTCTTCTCATTTTGAGTCATGCCACAACAGCAAAATGAGGTCCCAGAAGTTTCACTTCACTCCTGTCTTTAAGGTCGACTCTACTTTGAGGAGGCAGCTCTTCCCCCATCATTTCTTGAGTGCCTTCCAGCCTGGAGGGCTTGTTTCGCAGCACTGTATTTGACAGTGCTTCTCTGCTGTTCAGAGGGTTTTCAATGGCTAATTGTTTTGGGAGTTTGCTGCCAGGTCCTTCTCCCTAGTCTGTCTTAGTCTGGAAGCTCATCTGAAACCTGTCCACCATGGGTAGCCCTGCTGTTATCTGAAATACTTATGCTATAGCTTTCAGCATCACAGCAAAGGCAAGCCCCCACAACATGACAAGCTGACAGACACCTAGGGGAAGACAAGGAAGGGTAGGCTAGGCTAAATGCAATACCCTGCTTCAAAACAAAAATAAAAAAATAAGTAAATAAAATTAAATCACAGGCTTTTCAGTGAACCTAGAATTCAAATCCAAAAGCAATTTATAAAGACATTTTTAAGCTAAGACTTTAAAAAAAATGCTAAGCAACACTTAAATCTCCACATGGTTTTCCTTTCTCTAGCTCAAGTTCTTAGTCTCAGAGCCAACTTCTCAATGTGATTCTTGTCTATCTTTCTATCTTTTCTTGCTACCTCTTTGGAGGGCTAGACATATATAGGTGGGAGGTGAAGTAGAAGGATAGAAATTTCACACAGAGTAGTTTATTGGCATTGAGAATTTCACAGGTAAGGGGGCCCCTGGTTCAGAAATGCTCCAAAGAGTGTCCCCTGGCACTACAGATATCAGGGTCTAACGTATGAGTGTTGGTTGAGCTAATCAAAAAGTAGCAAGAATTTGGGGTACAAAACAAAACTGACTTGGGTACTTTATACTTAAAAAAATGCTGTGTGGCTGAGGTTGTAGCTCAGGGTTAGAGCACTTGTCTAGCATGCATGAGGCCCTGGGTTTGATATCCAGCACTGCAAAAAAGGAAGAAGGGAAAAAAAAAAAAAAAACAAACGCAGGGCACATAGTAATTGGTAAAGATTTGTGAGAAGAATGAATAAATTCATAACAACCTTGAAAAACCATTTTTGGTCCTCTTTTTTCAGATGTGGAAGCTGAGGCTTAGAAATTTTTTGACAATTCATCCAATATTCCCAAATATGGGCCCAAATCTTATGCTCTTAAATGCTATGTTGTCTTCCATGTGAACAGAAGCTTCTCATGAAAATAAAAAAAGGGTCTGGGGATGGTACAGGGAGCTGGAGAAAATGACAATCTACCCCCTGGCTCTAGTTCATTAATCATGGATAAAGAGCAGGCTCTTTTTGAGGAGACTGAAAAATGAAGTAAAGTCCTTGGGGTTTCACCTAAAGTAAAGATGTGATGGAATATTTTGTAAACAGACTGATGGTATACAGGAAATGGGTTTGCAAAGGAATGGGACTTTCAGAGGATCCAGTGGGATGAGTTAAATTGAACAAGAGTAACAAAATGAGCAAGGAAAGAGGGCAAGGATAAGAGGAGAGATGGATGGTTGACTGAATGCAAGCATACACTCTGGGAAGTGTGTGGGAACAGTGGAAACAAGAAGAATGGACAGAATTAGAGAACTCAACTGCTCAGAGTGTATAGGCAACAATATTGACTACATTCTCCCAATTTTTCTGAGCACTGTTTTCTTTGGAGAGACTTCTGCTTCACTTAGATGGCTTGTCTGCTTCTTGTCAGGCTCCCCTAGTACTCTGGAAATTCCTGCTTCATTGTCAATTTATCTGTATCCTGCAGCAAGGGCCAGGGGCAAGGAAATATCATGATCTAAAGTGGATGTAGAAGTAGTGACTACACCAGGGAGGCCAAGAATGGATTTTCCAAGAAATGTGTGAAAATGTTTGGGAATATGTTTAACACCATATCTTGTACTTATGAAAATGCATACATGTGGGTATAGTCAGACCACTTAAGAATGTGGCATGGTTTAGGCCTAAAAGGAACTATCTTGAATACTTTTAAAAAACATGTTAAAGCTCATGATTTCAGGCTTTATATCCCATTATAGTTAAAAATCTATACATTTATGCTATATTCAGAGATGGATCAAAAATACTAATAATGGGCTTATGGTGTCAATCACAAACAAACAAAATATTTAGAATTAAGAGTTGCTGAGAGTTGTACCTTAAGACTGGAGTCCAAATGATCCAAAACAGATATCCTCTAAGTATACAGAAACAGGCTATGGCTTCTGAAAGGCAACAGCAGCTGGTTCCTGGCACCCTTTGTCTAGAGACAGTTGCTAGGCAGTGCCAGATTTGCTCACAAATGTACTTTTCACCCAATGATCAGTATTATGATAACACACAAGCCACCTCTCATTTTTTCTGTTCATGTTTCATTTAAAGGCAAGAGACTCTGATAAAATATTACTTATGAAGCTTAATAGTCTTATGGATGCTGAATTGTGCTAGGTTATTTTCTGAACAAAAAGATGAAGATCTTGGCTATCTAGGTCTAGAAATACTGTGTCAAAGTCTGAAAGCTATATGTTTCATTTGTTCTTACTTTCTTTCAGGATGAATGTAAATATTGTTCAGGGAGCAGAATATTGGAATAATGGAACTGAGACTCCTTCTCTTTCAATCTCTTCTGTTGATTCACAGAAAATCACATACTAAAATTCATTTAAATTCACCTTAAATATTTGGTAGATCAACTCTGAGAAGTCAAAATGTATAAAGAAAATAAAGATATCATCATTCCAGAATGTTAAGGTTATCCTTTGTTTTGTATTTTCTTACTGCTCATCATAAATTTGAAGCTAACATTTTCATAGACTCTTAACCATTTCCTGCACTAACTTGATGTTATTAAGACAAAGCGAAGCCAGGTGACCTGCCTTACCGATAATATGCACAACACAGTAGAATTTAGAAAGGCTGATATTTATAATGTAGTCGATGTTCAGTAATACGAAGAATAAAAGGTAAGAGTATGATTTGGTGTTGTTATGAATGGAGAGCTTTCTGCAGCCTCTGCCAAATAATTTATTGTGTGTATAGCATTAAGCACTTCCAGAAGCGAAACTTCTCAAAGTAGCTATGCTCCTAAATTCCCATTCTTACCAAAAGTACCAGCACATTCCTGGTCCTTCAGACAAACTCCTGGAGCTATTGTTGCTTCCTCTATGACATATTTTCTAATATTGAACACCCAAATATTTTGCTCTCTCTTCTATGAAGCCATTCTGTCTACTAATGTTTTCCTGTGTTACTTTATTCTACTTGCTAGCAAAAAACCAAAACCAAACAAAAAATGGTTGTTCCCCATTTCTCATAGTTAAAGTTATTTTGGGGGTGGCGGGATCTGGAATTATGAGGATCCAATCTTAGCTCTTTGGCTGCCTAACAAGTCTTCTGGCTCTAATCACCTTAGGGCTCCCTCAGAGTTCCTGTATATAGTACACACTGATATATTTACTTATTCCTGTCCCTAAGTCTGTTTTACCTAGAATGCCCTTATTGCTTTTTCTCTAATCATCCTCAGATTTAGTTACCCCATAAAACTGTTCTAAATTCTCATTTTCTCCATGGAACTTTCCTTAGTTTTTGAAACTCACACTAATTAATAGAATGCTCTCACCACTAACTTTTTGTTTCTTTAACAGTGATGTTATTATCATATTTATTTCCACTAAAAATTAATCTAAATAAAAAATGTATTAGAAATCACCACTAACTTTCAAATCAGTCAGCTGGCATCTCCCAGTGTTCTAGAATGGTGGTCAAGGAAGACTCTTAAATCATAATAAGAGTTGTATAGTGCTTCTTCTGTACCAGACACTAATCGAAACAGTTTACATATATGAAATTTGATCATCACAAGAACTTCATCAAGTAGATACAATTATAATCACTATTTTTCTTTTCTCTTTTGTCATAATTGGGGTTGAACCTAGGACCTCACACATACTTTACAAGTGCTCTACCACTGGGCTGTACCCCCAGCCCCTTTTTTATTTTTTATTTTGAGTCAGGATCTTGCTAAGTTTCATAGTTGGCCTCTGGCCTCAAACTTGTGGTCCTCCTCCCTTCACCTTTTGAGTCATCGAGGATATTGGGGCACTGAGGAGCTATATAATCTGGCTAAATTCACATTGTAAGTGGCAGAGTTGGGCTCAAACCTAAATACAATGGTTCTAGAATCCATGTTCTAGATCAGTCATCCTTATCATGAATTCCTTCTAGTATTAAAATTCCTGAACCTTATCTGGGACAATTCATTTGATCGAAAAGAAACCAAGGAAGAGAGTGACTCAGTGACCTGCCTAAAGTCGCATAAAGCAGCACTTCTCAAAATTTGATATGCATATAAACCACCTTGTTGTTGTTGTTGTTAGGTGCCCTCAAGTCGGTATCCGACTCATAGCGACCCTACATACTACACGCGAAACACTATTGTCAGTGCTTCTCTGCTGTTCATAGGGTTTTCAATGGCAGATGGATTACTGGGAGTGGGTTGCCAGGTCCTTCTCCCATAAATCACCTAGGGATCTATTAAAATGCAGATTCTAATTCAGTAGAAAGAGAGTCTATGTTTCTAATAATTTCCCACATGATATTGACCTTACTGGTCTGTGTACCATACCTTGAATAGCAAGACAAAGAGAAACGGCAGCCAAAGAGGAACTCAGCTCTGATGTTGCATCCAGCATATCTATAGTAGTAGGCAAGAGGGAGAAAATGTGACCGAGAAAAGTTACTATGATGAAACTTTTATTACCTTAAATTCATCCCTACTGAAAGTTTTCAACCATCTTTTTGTAATCTAAATATTAAACACAGTAAGTTTATTTAAAATGTTTTTGATTACCAAATAGTCACAAATGAATGGTAAGTACACTGTTTTCTATGTAGATCTAGCTAAAATTTTAAATGCTGAAAGTTCCTGAAATGTACAGCTCAGAAGACTAATCAGTAATTCTACTTCTGGGAATATATCCTAAGTACATACTGTGAATGATGAAAAATATTTATATACACTTACGATTATAATAATTTATGAACAACCATAAGCTGCTTCTAAATTTAACAGTATGGAATATTTAATATGGAAAAGTCAAATCTGTCCTTGAGCAAATTAAGAAAGTAGATCC
>VMDO01010820.1:0-63214 GCA_007922755.1 Pedetes capensis
GCATAGTTTATTATAAATTTAACATAAGTATCTCTCTTGTTTGTGTATATTTCTTCTATATGGAATTTCTAATTGGCTGAAGTTTCCTGCCTATCTTGTATACTGATGAATAATTCATAAAGGTTTGTAATTCAAATAAAATCAGAAGTAGTAATAAGGATCGTAAGTGATGGAGTTAAAACTTGATAATGTCTACACTTCAAGATATATATATACATGTTCTTCAGATTTGTTTTTCACCACCATAACTACAATGCCATAAATAACATAATAACATAGAGAAAAATGACTAAACATTTTCACTATGTGATTAGTGATAATTTCAGGATAAAGATGGCACATATATAGGACTCATTTCTGCATCATGGCAGACAATTTTAATCAATTACAAATACCACTGCCAGATGTGGCCAAGAATCCTCCTCAGTCTGCTGGAGTTAAACATGTCAAATTCCACAGTCAAATTAAGTATTTTCCATTCATTTGTGAGAAATTAGATTATGGATTATTTTATTTTTCAAATTTTTCCTATTTTATTGTATTTACTAAATAATGTGAAGATATATTAAATAATTTAAAATTTTAGGTGTCAGAACTTACAAAGAAAATAAATTCCTTATCCCAAGAAGACTACCTAATGGGAAATTTCTACTATTAATATTAAGAGGATGAAATACTTAAGCTTTCCATGAAAAAAATTTATACAAAATGTTAGGATGATGCCAGAATTGTTCCATAAACTAAAAAATCCCCTGCACAAAATTTTACATACCAAGATTTAGAAGTTCAATGGTTTCTCCTTTTTTAGATTTTTTATTATTTTTTCATGACCAAAATTGTGTATATTTATGGCATATAACATGATGTTCTGACATCATACACACACACATACACACATACATAGATCTACATATATATGTAGATATATATGTATATATATCCCACCATATATCTATAGATCTATATATAGATCTATAGATATAGATCTATAGATATTTTTCAAATTTTCAAATTTCTATTTTTCAAATTTTTCCTATTTTATTGTATTTACTAAATAATGTGATTGTTGTTGTTGTTAGGTGCCGTGGAGTCGGTATCTGACTCATAGCGACCCTCATAGGGTTTTCAGTGGCTGAATGCTTCGGGATTGCCTTGGGAGTGGATTGCCAGGCCCTTCTCCCATTTTTGCGGTGCTGGGAATTGAACTCTGGTCCTCAGAGACTGCAGCGCAGCGCTCTACCCACTGAGCTAAATCCCAGCCCAAATAATGTGAAGATATATTAAATAATTTAAAATTTTAGGTACCAGAACTTACAGAGAAAATAAATTCCTTATCCCAAGAAGACTACCTAATAGGAAATTTCTACTATTAATATTAATTAGATCTATATAGAGATCTATAGATATATGGTGGGATATATATATATATATATATATATATATATATATATATATATATGGTGGGATGACTAATTAAGCAAACTAGCATATCTATGACCTGACATACTTAGCCCTCTTTTTTAGTGCAGTTAAATTCTTTTCCCTTAGAAATTTTCAAGTATGTAATGGAATGTTTAATATGATAGCCTTGCTGTACAATAAATCTCCCGAACTTACTCTTCCTGGTGGAAATCTTGTATTTTGTGACTAAAATTTCCCTAAATCACCTTCTCCTCCAGCCCCTAGTAAGTACCATTCTACTTTTTGCTACTACAAGTTCAACTTTTTTATACCCTACATCTAAGGAAGATCATGCATATTTGTCTTTCTGTGTTAGACTTATGTATTTCATTTAACAGCCTCCGGGTTCACCCATTATATCACAAATGACAGAATTTTCTTCTTTTCTATGTTTCAATAGTATTTCCTAGCGTAAATATACCACATTTTCCTGATCTGTTCATTTTCCTGATCTGTTCATCCTGATCTGATCTGTTCAACCTAAGTGCCAATGGACACTTAGGTTGAGCCCATATCTTGGCTAGTTTGAATAGTGCAATGAGTATGGAAGTTCAGAAATTTCTTCAGCATTCTGATCTCTTTTTCTTTGGATATATACACAAAAGTGTAATTCTAGGTGTAAACTTTTAATTTTTCTTTTACCAAAAGTCAATATCAATCTAGTATGTCATGTTGTTGCTCTTGTTGTCAAGTGCCTTCGATTCTGTGTCTGACTCAAAGCAACCTTAGTTACAATAGGCAAAACACTATAGTGCTTCTCTGCTATTCATATGGTTTTCAATGGCTGTTTGTTTTGTGGGGGAGTGGGTTGCTGGGTTTTCTCCTAAGCCTACAGCACTGGTGTTCCCAGGCAGTCTCCCATGCCAGTACTAAGCAAGCTTGGCCCTGCTTAGCTTCCAGGATCTTATGGGATCAGAAACCACAATGGTATGGCTGCAGGTGCTATGCCATAGTGAATTTTTTAAAAATCCAGCTATTACCTTCTATATTTCAGAACTGTAATGTAGTCTGTAGACCCAAAATGTGCATAAGTTATAGACACACTCCATGCGATTCACAGTCTATCAAGATAAAAACACTTATAAGGACTTACTAATGGAGCTAAGAGATAAAAAGCCCTTATAATGAAATATACAGAATGCCACAGGAATACAATCAATGGATAATTCTGACTGCAGACATAAAGCAAATCTACATAGGGAAGAGGTGATATTGAATTAGCTGGTCCTTTAAAAACAAAATTAGAATAAGTACACAAAGAGGATGTTTTAGAGGAAAATATGCATACGTGAAAACATCACGTAGTGAACTTTCTCATCCTTCTACTTTTCTGCCCAGTCAGTTCCTTAGGACCTGGACAGTACCTGAAATCTCTATTAGTTTAACTTTTCTCAGATGTTTTATCCCAACAATGGAAAGCTGACTACCACATATGGTCAAATATGAGAAAACTTGTTTTATTTTATTTTATTTTATTTTACTTTATTTTGTTTTATTTGTTTATTTTTGAAACATGTTCTTTCTATGCAGCCTAAGCTGAACAGTAACACATTATGTAGCCCTGACTAGTCTTGAACTCATGATTTTCCTGCCCCCCCGCCCCTCTCTCTGTCAAGTGCTGGGATTACAGGTATGTGCCACCATGCCTAGCTTTCTTATTTTAATAGTATTGTTTTATTAGGCTTCCTATCTGACCATATTATTTATTATCCTAATGTTAAAGGAATACTATTTGTCAGTATACATGCATGAGGAAAAAAGGTATTCATTTCAGTGAAATAACATAACAGATACAGGCAGTCAATTAAACAACTAACAACAGCAAGAAACCTTATGTTAATGCTTTGGGGAAAGTACTATTAAAATCTCACATTAATCAACTTTTAGCCTTGCAGACATCTGAATAACTTTTCTTATGAATACAAGAAAAGGAAGAAGGCACAAATAACAGATTTTAAAGTGTGGTTCCTCATATCGGCTCTTCTAAGGCTTTAATGATATGCAGGCTAGAATTATTTAAAGATACCTAAAACATTCATTAGAGTCCTAGAGATACTCCTGTGCTGGACCCAAAGCTGGATACCTAGAAATCTGTTATTAATCTCCTCGTTATCTAGTCTGTCAGATAAAAACTGATAGTTGAATAAAATATTAAACAGTTAAATTTTTTTCTATTAAAGACTTTTAATGTGGCATTACAAACAGAAAAAAAAAGAAAAATTGTTCAAAAGGTTACAGAAATTGATGTATGTAAAAATGTCCATCTAAAAATGACACAACCTCCAAAAGTTGCTATTTTTTTTAACAAGTATGTTCCAAAAGAATATGGCCACATTTCAGAGAGACATTTCTTCTCCCAACACCATGACAAGTGTTGATATCACTAAAAGGATTCTGAAAATGAATTCAAAGCAACATCATTTTTTTTAAATGTTGGAGAAAGTAAAAAGACTAGTGTGGTAAGTCTTATAAAGACCTTAGTTTTTACATGGTGTTCACTCAGTTTTCTAATACTCAAAAAGAACTCTTTGAACTGTTATGGATCTTTCTCACAAACTTTTATTTTAAACACTCACACAGATACTTGCTCACATAACCTTTTACATTTCTTAAAGTGAGGAAGAAATTGTATCCTTGTTTGTTGTTTTTGTTATTGTTCTGCCTCCTAGTTTATTTTGATCCTTGCTAAATTATATGAAAATAATTGTTTGTAGCTAGTGCTCTCCTAAGGAGAGTTAGTAGAATTTTCTCTAAGTACTCTCTAAGTCCAGGGTGATTTTTCTAAATGGTCTGTAAATTCTCTGTAAATTAAGCACTGGCATTTCACTTCCCTTCTGCTAATCATGTCAAGCTACCTAATTCCTAACTGTAAAATCAAATGTCTTACTGACTTTCTCCTAGCTGAGCCTTCTCGAATAGCCTCTCATATTAAGGATTCAATAGCTGTGCTTTAAATGAACCCGTTTCACTGGCAGGTGCCTGCTGGTTTTTAGGATTTAAACGGTACCATTACTATCATTTATAAGGATAACATCACAATTAAGAACGTATGAATAATTTACAATTGAGTAGCATTCAGTTTCACTGTCTGCCTGGCATGAAGGTTTGAAAGTGCAAGGTCTTCATTTTATTACAAAACACTGGCTGTCTAGGTAAAAGGAGATGAAAAGTTACTAATTTCAGGCTTTACTTCAAACCCTTTAATCTTGCAAATAAGTGCCTTCAGTGAGGTCTTTGTTATCTCCTAAAGCCTGGCTAGAATTGTTCATGTTCTTTGTCTTTTCCCAAGGTCTTTACCTTATCCTAGGTGAGCCAAATGAGACAAAAGGGAATCCGCTAGAGGAAGTGATTATTTAATAGAGCTTTTCCTTTTAAACCCTAACTTGTGCTGTTGGCAAATATTATGAAACACGATCATTTCATCGCCATAAATAATGTTATATAATTAAAATTCCATTCTGTGGTTGGGAACAGTGTGATAAACTGTTTGTGAATTGGTAATTCTATTTATTAAAAACAGAGGCATTAATTTTGACACATTGAATTATAACACAGACAAACAGATCTTGTGTTTTAATTAAATGCTCTATTTGATGAGCTTTTTTACTCTAAGATTTAATAGCAGATCTAGACTTCATATGGTATAGAGCAGGGAACAATCTCAGCAGGGAATATAGAAAAGCTCTGTTAGGATTCAAAAGGCACTGAGCAGAGCTCCCAGACCACTCCCTAGTCACACACCCTCTTTTGTATCAGGCCTAGGACCATTAGCAATTTGTTAAGGCCTCTCCAAATTCCAGCAAGATTCCCAGCCCAGAAATGCATTACTTATTTTCTAATCATGAAGCAGGACTAAATTTTTTAAATAAATAAATAACTACCAAACTGCTTTGAGCTTTCTTTCACATTAAGCTACATTTAATATTCATTTCACATTTTTTTCTATTAATTAAAAATAAACCGTGTATTGTATGGTACATTATCCCTCTAACAGCCCCATGTGGAGATCATGAAGTGGAAGACTAATGGTGTAGACTTTAGCATTTAGTTTTAACCAGAATAATTTACATATCTGTGAGAAGAGTCCAAGGCATGTGTAAATAAGCAGAACTCTGAGATATCAAGACCCTTGCTCAGTTTACTATGGACTGCCAAGCTATAGGCTGTGTATTTATTCCATCAGTCAGGTAATTTAATGAGACTTACACAGCATCCATTTCTGCAGAAGACACAAAAGTTATTATTAAGGAGAGGCATATGGCAGTAAGAAAAATGTGTTTGCTTGTTTTATTTTATTCTATTACCCCAAGTAGCAAAGGTGATCCTATTCAATGTTCATTAAAGTTTACCTTTATAATTTATCAAAAGGGACCCACATCAACAGTTTTTTGCTGAGATTTCAAAATTGAAAACATTAAAATTTGATATAAAATGCCAGATATTTGGGGAACCTTTTTATTAGAAAAATAACTACATAGCTTTAATCTACGAGTTTTTATTAATGCACAACTCTATTAGGTGAACAGAAGAAAGTATATTAAAGAAAAGTCATCAACTCTGAAAGGGCACTTTAACTTCCAATTACCAGACTTTTGAACCAGATCTAAGGGAGGAAGGATGTTTCTTACAGAACTGAGAAGTTTAAATAAATGATCACAAAGGCATAATTTCCAGTGAATTTGTCTGCGAAGAGTTATACTGTATTATGAATAATGTGAGGCAGTTATGAGAAGACAGATTATTTTAAGAAAACATTCTGTTTCTTTGATAAAATTTAAATCAAGTGACATCAGGCTGTAGTAGTCAAACTGATTTAAGTAATCGACTCTTAAAATGTGCCTTGTATGGAAAAGTTTTCTCTGTTAGGAAGTCATTGCAAAGGGTACAAAATTCATTGAGGGCTATGACTATATGATGCCAAACATCCTGGAGAAAAGTGAAAACCTTCATTGCCAAGGATGTTTCCAAATACTCATGATTTCTGGCATCAGTGTGGCCAAACGGAAATGAAGAACAGAAGGAAGATTCACCCTAATGAGTAGTAATTCTTTGTCACTAAGATAGTCATATAATTGCAAAGGCTGCTTATATCATTTGCTTGATATCTATCCCAAAATTTCACTGCATTTTAGCAAAATTGGAATTAATATTTAAATATGTAGAATCAGCTGAATTGTTGCCGTTCCTTTAAAAAACATCATAATTTTTGTAACCCAAACCAACAGTAGGAGAGCACAAATGTTCAGGCATAGACACTGCATTTTTACATGGCCTCTTGAGTGTTCACACTCCCACAAAGGCTGTCAGACCTGCTAAATGGCAGAGCCAAATTTTCTAGCATCTTTTTATAATACAATGATGCATAAGTGTAAGTCAATGTAGCATTTGACTCTTCAAATACCACACTAAAAAGTCCTTTAAATATATAACTCAGTCCATAGGATGAATTAGAGCCAATTCCACCGAAATATCTGTAACTTTACATACCCTTTGCATATTATAACCTAATGTTAAGCTTACTCACACTTCTTCTTGGAGCAAGAACTCATGTTAAAATTCTGTATCTGTAGGATGGATCTACCTTACTCAAATCATGAGCTCTGCCCTATTAAATGGAAATATGTCTACAGAATGCATATTCATGTAATATGCATAATAAATAATAAATTTCCTGTTATCATTCCAGAATATTTTGCTGCAAAGGATATGAGAAATATTTGCAAAATACTTAATACATAATAAAAAATGAGTCTAACTGGAAGACAGAAAAACACGGAAATTAGTTCTTTATTTTTATAAAGTTCTTGTACTACATTTTAATTTTTTTGTCCTTGTTTTTGTCAAGGTATCCTATAGACTATTAATAGTTTAGCTGTCAGTGTCTGCTCAGCACTATTTATATTGCTTAGTGTGTGGAACATACTTTACAAAAATATTTGTATTGAATCTTAAATGAATAGAAATTTTTGAGAGCCTTGTTGGTACTTCAATTAGTTTAAGTTGGATTTTGAAACTAAAACATACAAGGCACACTACTTTGAATAAGTCAAATTATATGCAAATAATTGAAATATTCTTAGGAACAGAGATGATTTGTCATCCTTTCTAAGAGATGATTAATATTTTCTTCAAATAGTGAAGTCACAATAGACATGTTTTTAAACTTAAAAAAAAAAAAAAAAACCTTTCCACTTAAGCTTTATAAAGTATTTCAATAGCTCTGAAGTGTGTCCATTTTATGTTTAAAAGACATAGTTGAGCATATAAAAATATTATACATTATTTGCTTGTCCAGTAAAATGTGATAATATGTAATGTGTGTCAATTAAAGGATTGCTGACCACATCCTTAGTTGGCAGAGATGCAAAAGTGTTTCCCAGCAAAACGAATCTTGAATAAAGCACTTACCATTCTTTTATTGTAGAGTTTTTTCTGTATTTCTGTCAGTATATTTGTTTGGACAGAAATCAAAACTGGGTTATTATGTACTAAATTGCTCAACTAATCACCGGTGGTTTTGAATTCTGTTTTTTCTCAGAATACACACACAAGTGTCCATGTCCCTCCATTATTGGTGTTTAGATTTAAAAATTCTAGCACCAGTCATGGGTCTCTGTGTGACATTCACTAAACTAATTCTGATTCTCCTTCATGCTTAAAAACATTGCTGGCTTCTGTGACATCAAGCTTCCAGTGTCACAACATATACGAGTTTCCATTTCTGTTTTAATAATATGCAAGATACTAATACCATATAAGAAAACTACTAAAAAGTGTAAACACGCCTGTAATCTCAGTGGCTTGGGAGGCTGAGGCAGGAAGATTGCAACTTTGAGGGCAGATGTAGCCTGCATAACTTAGCAAGACCCTGATTCAAAATTTTAAAAGTTAAAAATGGACTAGGGGTGCAGTTCAGTGATAGAACACTTGCAAAGCATGTGCAAGGCCCTGGGTTCAATCCCCAAGTACTGAAAAATAAAATAAAATAATTTTTTTAAAAATGTGAACGATGACTATCTAGCCATTCTGATCATTCAGGACCAAATTATTATAAGAAACCAACATATTTAAAAGTCCTTAATATTTGGAAATTCTTCAGCTGTGATGCTACAGTGTTTAACAGTCTTTCACTTTTATTTTCTACTTCTTGATATTTGAAGGTATACTACATAAGTTCATAGGGAAATTTAATTCCTCTTTAAATCTTAACAATTTAAAAACATAGTTCCATATATAAATGGACTGGTCGTGATAAAGTCTTTAATCATAAAAAAAGACAAATCCCTTTCCTAGTGTATAAGGAATTTTATGAAAGAATCATGATTACATATATATAATGCTAGCTTGAGACAATAGAAACTTGAATGCTGTGGCATGGTGTATCACTCCTATGTATTAAAAATAACCCTTTGAACATTCCTATTCACTTTCAGATTTTTAAGCAATTACTTTGCAGATGTCACTAAATAAATGACATTCATTCCTTAAGCAAGATCCATACCTGTTAACCATCTCAGCCTATTCTAGCTTAAAGCTGGGCTTGATGTGCACAGCATGCTCCAAAACCATACTCACAGTTCAAATGAGCTGGATTACAGACCATGGCCACTGAGACCCTCACATGACAAAGCCTTTGTGTAATTAATATGCAGGGTAAAATGCTCCCTGGACTCCTGCTAAAGCGATTTAAATCATGCACATAAAAAATGTAATCACAAATTTAGCTTGGTGGACAGAGTAGTCACACTGGGCTTGATTGCACAGAAGGTTCCAAGTGTGTTTTAAATGTCCTTTAAGATTGAGATTAGGACTTGTACTTACAAGATGCATATTAATCTAAAACTCAACATTTTTCAGTGTGGGATCACAGTAGGAGAACATTATGGGCAATAGAGGTTCATTCTAATCCCAGTAGGTAATTACACTTTGAAATAATATTCTTTAATTAAATCTTGTTTGCAGTTGATTGATTTAAACACTAAATCTAAAAACCCAAATTTCAGTTTTTATCAATTTTTGATGCTTATTGTACACAACTTGGGGTTTAATTGATGTTTCTGAAGTTTTAAAGCCCTTGTCCACCGTATCCTGGTTGAATTTAATGTAATTATCAACATCATTCTTTAATACTCTTGATGACTCCCTCTGGAAGCTCAATAAGTTTAAGCCACTTTTTCAATTATAATGTGTACCCGAAAGGCATTTAATATATCACAGTGCCAATATTTACATGCAGGATTCTTCTGTTACACCTTCAACAGACACATAATCTAATCTCTTCTTTGAAATACTGACAGATTTCTTTTTCAAAAATATTTACCACTTGCAAACTTACAGCACAAAAATCTACCATAGCTCTAATAACAGAAGAGCTGCAAATAAATAAATAAAGACCTAAAATTCCAAAATTCTATGCACCTTTTCAAATTTGAAGTGATATTTCATTAAGATACAACAAAAAGAAACTCCTTCCATGTGTTCACAAGGAAGTTGTCTAAATATGTATTTATTTATCTAATTTATTTATTTATTCAGATATCATCCTTTATGCTTATTTTATCTTTTACTTGTTTGGCAAAGCTTACTAAAATATCATTAAATGACTCATTGTGGTTATTTTAAGATGAATTCCTTTTATGTTCATGACACCAAATCTGTACAATAACTGCTAAAAGCAATATGTTTTGCTGTCACCATTATGAAGAAAGATTGTTCTGGCAGATAACTTTAATATCTAATTGAATTTTAGCCTTATAGATTTTGGAATTGTTAAAATTCCTCACTCTTTGGACATAAGTGCTTCTTTTTTCTAAGAAAGTTGTGAAAAATTTTATGTCTTATATGACCCACAGAAAGGAACTTTGACATATGTCCTAATTTGGAGCATGATATTATCTGTCAGGGATGATCAAGGATCTTTATAATTTGTTGCAAATTTGCAAAGTACAATGAGACCATCTTAATAGGCATCCATACCAACTACTTACACAGTTTACAGATTTATATCTGGAAACACAAAATTAGGTCTGGTGGCCTAAGCACTGTGATTTAAAGAAGCTGTTCACCCATATTTATATTTAAATTCATATAAACAAGGATTGGTTTCATTTCAGCTTCAGCAGTACCATACAGCAGCATCTTGCAGATGTAGCCCAGTAAATTACATTCATGATGCCATATTTAATAACTGAAAATTCACATTTTACTACAATTGCATTTGTCACTGCTGAAAAACAAACTAGTATGTGGAATGTTTTATTATAATGACTACATTCTTGTGAGAAATGATTAAGTCACTATGAGAGAAAAGTAAGGCCAAAAGACCTCATTCACTATAATGCAAATATTAATCACACATAAATAATACAGGTGTCTTACAGTAAGCCACATTCCCCTAAAATATAGATTACACATCCTACGGGCAAATAGTAGCACAACAGACTTGAAATAAATCCCTCAAGCCATGGTGGCCAAAAGGAAATCATTTATGTTTTGACAGTTTAATATACTTTTTGGTTATGCATAACAGATGGAAATATTTACACCAATATAAGAGTGAAAGAAAAATTAAATCTGACTAATCGACCTGTTCAAAGTATGATTTTTAATTTCAAGGAATTTGTTATAACTACTCCAAATAACAAATATGCTTTCTACAATTCAACCGTATCCATTCATTTTTAATTATTTCACAGCAGCTAAAAAACAAACCAGTCTCTCAACTCAAAGAGAACTTTCCCTGTTATACACACATACCCTGTTTGGAGAAAAAAATGGTTGTCTGCCAACCCAGATAATGTGGAGTGAGATCAACACCATCAGGAAGGGTCTACTGCACGTGGAACCAGGGATGCTTCTGGAGAGGGGCTCAGGAGGTTTGGGTTTAGAGACAGCTATTTGCTACGACTTTCACTTTTATACTGTTTTAAAAAAAACAGATATATGTTACTTTAAAAAAATCTTAAAAGGGGTTAAGTCAACACAATAGGAGCTAAGTCATAAAAATATAATTCACTCGTGCTTTTCTACAAGAATTTATTTGGCATTTGCTATACTTGCAGCATTGGGTAAGGCACTAAGGAAGAAGAGAATTAGCAATCACTCACCTCCTTAACTTTAAAGTATCTAAAACACACTGAGAAATTTATCTGGTAAATTTAGTGTCAGAAAAGACCAACCACAATCAAAAATGACATTACATGCTTCAGGAAAAAATTAACATAACTGCATTGCAGTAAAATATATACATAAATACATACATATATATGTATGTGTATGTATATATATATAATATATATGCATATATATATGCTACTCGGGTAGGTGGGGATACAGGAAAGGGGTGAGGATGGGTTGTTAGCTTTTGATAGGAACACAGACAAGAGTATGAGAACTAAGTTGAATAACAATACAGAGATCAACAAGTAAATGACAAAATGATTTGTAAGAAATTAACAAAAATCAGTAGTGTCATGGCACACATCTGTAATCCCAGCAACTCAGGGGGCTGAGGCAGGAAGATCTAGAGTTCAATGCTAGAAGCAGCCTGCACAACTTAATGAGACTGTCTCTAAATAAATAAGTAAGTAAGTAAATAAATAAATAAAGGGGCTGGGGGTACAGCTCATTGGTAGAGCACTTGTCTAGTATGCACAGGGCCATGGTTTTAACTCCCTAGTGTTGCAGAAAATAAAAAATAAAGAAAAGAAAAGAAATTAACAAAATCTATGTCAAGTTTTTAGAGTATTAATAGAAAATATTTACTTGTGACATTTGTACCAAAAAAGGTGATTTACCCATAATCACAAAATAAAATAGTTGAAAAACTATCATTATTCAAATGAATAAAATCTTTGGAAATTTTCTGGCTGAACTACTCCAGATATTCTTGTAAAAGATGATCAAGTAAAAGCAGATTCTAGTCTTTCTTTTTGAAGATGCTTTTAGTCTTCATTGCTGTTTTTCCTTTTTTTTTTTTTTTTTTTTTGACTGATTAGGAAGACTCCTCTTTAAATAAAGTAATTTTTTTCACCAATATACACAAAACAAACACCCCGTTATTACTCCATCACAAAATGACCCTGTTCTATCACAAGTTCTATTTGTCCCACCTACTACTAGAAGTGAAGCATACTATTGCCTGCCAAAGACAGACCCTTCAACCCATATCCTGAATCTTTACATCTACCCACTCATAGTATTGGTAAGAACTTTGCTCCTTAATTACTTTCTGTGGCTCCTACATCATCAGTTTTGCCCTCTCTCCAGTATCATTTCAATCAGAAAACAAAGATGAGCTAAGAAAGAAAAGAAGAAAGTAGTGAGAGGATGCAGTAGAGACAAGGGAAAGGGAGGAATAGGAAAGAAGAGGAAACAATTCTCCTAGCCCTTTCACCTCATGACTCTCCTTCATATAGACATTTCTGAAAAAATGGTCTATATTAAATTTTTCCCTGGGTTTAAGCTAAGTTGGAAGAGTGCTGCCCTGCACTCTCTAAGGACCCATCTTCAATCCCCAGCACTGCAAAAAACAGGAGAAGGATGTGGCAATCCACTCCCAAAGCAATCCCAAAACAATAAGCCATTGAAAACCCCATCAGGTTCATTATGAGTCCGACCAGACTCTACAGCAGAAAACAAAAACATTCACCTTTTCTGCCTCCTGTCTTACCGCTCTAACTTCAATTTAATCCAATCATACTGGTGTTTTCATAGCATCCCGAAGACTGCTCTTGTTAAGGGCACCATATTTTCAATTCTTACCTAATTTAGATCTTCATCAGTGCTTGATATAGTTGGTCTCTCCACATTTCTGACAATGCTTCATTTTGTTGACTTCATATTCTTGGTTTTCTCTCTACTCCACTTATGGCCATTTTGTGATGTCAATTGCTGGATTTTCCTGCCTAGCTCAATATCTTAATTTTGAAGATTTACTAACTCTGTCTTATATGTCCTTTTCTTCTTTACTTACTTAACCTTATCAAGTCCCTTGACTCTAAATTCTAATGCTAAAACTCAATTTTTATCTTCTAAGACTCAAAAACTCATAACCAACTGCTCTTTCATACTTCTTCTTTAACACTGGAACAAAATTAAACATAGTAACTAAAATACAACTTTTAATTTTTCTGGCCAATGTTCTTCCTTCCTAAGTTTTCCTAACTTAGACAAGATGACCACTATCTGCCCATGAGAGGTCATGACATTCTCTTTTTCAAAATTAATTGGATGCTCCAATGAATTCCTATTATAATAAGAATTGACTCACTGAGGCAAGTTCATTGTGCACCAATATCTGGTGAGACAGAACACCCACGTGCACAAGTGACATGAAGTGGGTTTGTTATATACAGGTAGAAAACCAGGGGAAACAGAAGGCTGGGATTCATTGTATGCCCGTCTTCTAGGGCTCAGGAAAGCTGACTAGAGCCAAATAAGTCTCAGTTGCATGTACTCCCACTTACATTGCAGCTGAGGGACCCTGGAAATGAGGGCTTTTATACAATGATTCTGATATAAGAATCACTGGGCAAAAGTATGGAAGACTCTATCCTTTGTTTTATTATGGAAAGCCCCATCTTGGCTAGGATATTATGTTCCCTGTTCGTTCTACAGTTATTCTTGAGAAACTACAAATGAAAGTGGGGAGAAAAGGGTCAATCCAGGACCACCTGGAGAGCTGTGCAGCAGAATCATGCTCTTCACCTTTGTTTGCAGTGTGCCATGCAATCTGGCCCTGTGCATCTCTCTGACGCCCTTCTCTGTGCATCCCTCCACCTTCACTATGCTTCAGCCACATCAGCCATTTTCACTTTCTTGAATATTGCATGTTAATGCTGGACTAGCTGATCTAATACAGCCATCCATGTACTCTATCCCATCATTCTTTTAAATTCTCTATACCACCAAATGTCCCTCTCTTTTCTCATAATTCTAGCTGAGAAGCTTGCATGATGCTTCTAGCCTCAGGCCATCTCAGACTTTCCCAAAGAAAACATCTTCAATAGTTCCCAGGAGCCTTTACCACTATTAATTAAAAAAAAAAAGCACTTTAGAAAATAAAAGCAGCTCTCCCTCACAAAACATGTAAGGATGCTTAAGGAAAAATTACAATTTTCATTAGAAACTTGCCACTCCCAAGGAAAATCTCTTATCTTGTAGATACACTTACTTAAGTAAGACCAACAAAGAGTATTCCAGTACTCTATCATAGAATTTTTAAAAAGTTATTTCTTAGGCAATAGATATTTTCTTTCATTTTACTTACACTCAAAGACTTACACCAATGAATCAATGACTCAATGGCTCAACAAACAGGCACTTTTGCTTTTTGGACACCTTTCTCCATAAAATTTATCCAAAATTATATTTTCTGATGGTATTTTTGTTATTGTTAGGTCCTTTCAAGTCAGATCTGACTAACAGAGAGCCTATGAACAAAAGAACAAAACACTCCCCAACACTGTGCCATGTCCAGCACCATGCCAGTGCTTTTCTGCTATTTATAGGGATTTCAATGGCAGATTGCTTCAGGATTGTTTTGGAAGTGGGCTTCTATGTCCTTCTCCTGTTTTTTTGTGGTGCTGGGGATTAAACCCAGGGCCTCAGAGATTGCAGAACAGCACTCTACCAACTGAGCTAAATTCCAGCCCTCTGATAGATTAATTGACATAAAACGAATATATCATATTTTCCTTGACCTAAATGTCCATTGTTACACCAAGTATGGTGGCATACACCTGTAATCTCAGCACATAAGAAGTTAAGAAAGGAGAGTGAAGAATTCAAGGCCAGTCTGACCTACATAAGGAGACTCTGTCTTGAAATAAAAAATAAATAAAGTAAGTAAGTTTTAAAAGTCCACTGGTTTTTCTTCATATTTTAAAATAAATTAAAACATTTTCATGAACCCGTAAAAGTATGGTTGGCCCAACCACTGTGCATATAGTGCCCATGGATAAGTTGGCCCTGCTCAAATGAAAGACCGGGAGGTATTTTGAACGCATTTTGCCTCCCAGGTAGCTGAATGATTCCTCAAGCAAAGCACTATATTTGCATCTCTCAGAGTTTTCATAATCCCATATCACTAGTCATTCAACATATATTTGGAATGCTTAGAACATATAAGATGATAAATACAAGGGCTACTGGTTGCTCAAGTTATTAAAGGACTTAAATAAAATGTTTCTCTAACAAAATACAAACAGAAATTCTAAATAACAAAATGTTCTGCCATTTATTATTTCTGAACATATGGATTCACAAGAGCATACACTCACTATTTTTTATAAGACCTTTAAAAACTAAAAAGATCTACAAAAACTTTCAACATGAAGTTGATAAACCAAATTTTTTATTATAATGATTACGTATTCTTTCCTTTTCCCTTCTCCAGAGAGTATTCAGGTTTTTTACATGCGATTTCCTACCTGGGCCAGGGGTTCATCTCAGTTGATAGAGTGCCACTCTGCACGCTCTGAGGCCCTGGGTTCAATTCCCAGCACCACGAAAATGGGACCTTACTCAATGGCACCTAACATTTCTTACCTGTTTTTCCCACCTTCACCCCAGGTAGGATGTTTATATTGTCCAATATGCCTAGGCAAGTCCTTACTTATGCCTTTTTGCACCAACATCCTTTCTCTGTTAGAAAATGCTTCAGATAGGACAAATCAATTATCCCCTATATAATGACTATAGAGTTGATCATTTATTCAATTCTATTTATCATCTGTCAAATTAAGCTCTTTTAACAGCAGATAAAAATAAGGCAGATAGATTAAATCCCTGGAATCATAGGTCTGGCCCAAATAGTTCTAAGGGTAAAAACAACCATTTGTTTCTTACTGGCTAAGTAATAACATTCAATACAAGACTCTGCATACTCTGGTCTCAACCTAAAGTACTTTATGCTCTCTCCTATCTAATCTATTCACTGTTCTCCACTTACTTTTCATCACACTCTGCCTCTCTCCCTTCCTTTTGCTTTAGATGACATATTTCACCCATCCCAGGCTCCTTCACTGAAAGGCAACATATTGAGAGCAAGTTTATCATTGCAGCATTCCAAACAGATCTCTCTCTTCTGCCCTCACTACCATGGAGGAATGTTAGCTAATAGTTACATATTCTTTCACTTTTTTTCTCAAAGATGATAACCTGCCTTATAGGTAGACAGTATAGACATGTCTCTGTGTAGTTATTTCAGAAATTGGTGTTTAAAATATGTCTTCGTCTACCTCCTGAAATATTGCTGGAGCTTCATCAAAGATTTTTTAAATTACCTTTCAAATACTGCTTGTATGAGTAATTTTTAAAGTTTTGACAGTAATTTATACCCTACTATGAGGTAAAATTTTGAAAAAAAAACTTTTGATAAGGAGACTAAGAGAAGGATGGGAAACCCTGGGGTAAAGGCAGAGTAAAGAGGTGGCTGGCCAAGAGAAAATCATTAGCATTCCTAGTCCTGCTGCTACTAGGGAAGGAATCTGGGTGTTAGTGAAAAGTTGGCAGTAAAACCTCTGTCTTTCCTCATATTGTTAAAAGAACTTAAGAGTGGACCTAAAAGAAACTTAGAAGATAGTTTATTTACATTTAGTAGAGAGAGTGCCCTGAGTGCTAGGACAGGCAGGCTGGAGATTTAGACCTGCATGAGAGGAACGGAGATAGAAACACCAAGAGAAAGTTGCACTTTCTGTGATAGAAATCAGAAAGCAGATAAATCCAGTAGTAAAGATTCGTAAACAGCTGCATTTACCCTCTTGAGTTAGAAGTGAGAAAGCATGCAGGTCCAGCAATAAGGCTGCAGGTGTCTCCAAACGTCTGCAAACAACTGCAAACATCTCTGGTCATCGGTGGACAACTGTGGACATTTCTGGACATCTATGACGTCTGTGAACACTGAAGACATTGCTTTGGACACTGTGGAGAAATGAAAACATTGCTAAGATCTATGATAACTACAAAGTATACTCTGAATCAACAGATGGAACTTTTGAGGATTTTAAGGACATATCACAATAAGGGGAAAGCTATTCCTCCCCTCTCTGAATTTTTTTTAACCATTCAGCTTAAGCTGCCTTCCTAGGCTATAAAATAGGTTTTTCTCTTTATCACAGAAGGGGTCTTCTCTCAAGGAGGTCCCTTTTCCTAACCCCTTTCCTAGCCTCCATGGAGACATGGAGGCAGCTGTTGTCTTTATATGTAAAGTGTGTTATAGACAAGGTCATTTGTAAGAAGGTATTATCTAGCAGCAATCCTGCTATTTGTAAAGATATTATCTGTCAGAGAATATCTGACCACCAGATCAAGCCATTTGTCTCCCAGGAAGCTCACATTGATATTCATGTCTCCAAAGACCCCTGGGAAGCAGATGGGTGCAGAAGTCCCCTATTCCCTTTCTTCCTGCCTAGGGTCTCCTATTACTGTTAGCTCCATAGTGCATCAGACCTTTTCCTACTAGCATGGCGTTTTGAACAGAGTTAAGAACACAGAATTAGTTTTGAACACAGTTGTTTGTTGTGGTGGTACCAAAATGTAGTGCATTTAAATAATGCTCTCCAGGTAGGTGTGGTGGCACCCTCCAGTAGTCTGAGATATTCAGAATGCTGGAGCAGGAGGATTACATGAGCCCATAAGTTCTAGACCAGCCTTGATGACCAAAGCAGGGCTCTGTTAAAAAAATGTTCTCTGGAATCTGAAATATGTACACAAATGCTTGTTCACTTGCTTTAGAACTATAGACTAGTAAAGATATTTCTCTAAATGTTACTTACCCTATTAAAGATGACGATCTATCACTACCTTATGGTAAGCTGTGTGAAAATAGAATCACAATACTGCCTGGCCTACCCTAGATTTAAGTGAAATAATAAGGGCCCTTCTGTTTGACACTTTTCAAATAAGGTGAGCCATCCCAAATGTGTCAACACTACAAAAAGGGGAAAAAAATTCTACATTAGAATAATTGGCCAGACAAAGTATTCAATTGGAAAAAGGAAGTTTGAGTAAAAGATAGCTCAGTCCCTACATGTGAAGTCAAACACTACATTTTTCATTTTTTCACAGGTCTGGGAATTTTAATCCCTGGAGAAAAAGAAAATCAAAGGAACATAAATAAAACAAAGAAATCTTGAACTCAGGCTTACACAGGGACAAAAGACACACAACATAATGGGAGAAAAACATCATGTTTCATATAGGGGACTAACTAAAAATCTACATACTTAAGAGTAAGAGCTCCAACCCATCTCTCACCCCACTCCTAGTACCCACAGCTAAGTAAACACTGTCCTACATTCCCTGAATATAAGTAAACTGGCCATCAGGTGGTACATCCTAGAGGGGATCTTTTAAGGACCCTATGTCAGAAGGCTTATTATTTACTCCACTATGCCAAAGGATTAAAGTAAAACAGAAATAAAGGGAACTCAGAAGACAAGCATGAGACAATGCTAGTAGTAGCATTAACTATTGAAAATAGTCAAACCAGATTTGAGAGAAAGAGCTGTCTGAAAGAAAGCACCAGAGAATAAAGCTGATTGTTAAAATATTTTAATGCATAGAAAATTCTACTAACTATCTGAGTATCAGGAGATTTAGCTGTGGGTAGAAAGATAATTAAGGAAATTAAAAATCACAGTTATCTCAAGGAAAACTGTGCAAGATTATGCAAGAGAAGATCTACCTCAGCTGAGTTGGTCTGTCTCCACCACATCTCCGAATCAGAGCTCTTCATTCTGAGCTGGAGAACAATGAGAACTTTGAGCTACCTGCCCAGCAGGAAGTTCTAAGGGTTAGCTTGGTCCCTTTCCAGCTGGAACATATTTGGTTCATTCAGGCCTTCTCCAGCCTTTGGCTTCTCTGAAAATAAGTAGGGCCCTGTTTGGGAACATCTAGCAATCTCATAAAGCCACTCTTGTCTTTGTTTTCAGCTGACCGGCTTTTCCCACCACTGGCATGCTGTTCCAGTTTCATTACAGTTGATTAAATTTAGCTAATTGTGCGCCTTTTAGCAGTTGGAGACTAAGTCATTTTTTGTTTTAATTTTCATAATTTCCCGTTATTCCTATATATTCTACAATTTATTTGGAAAGTTTTGGAAGAAAATTTCTATGACCACTTGGGTCCTCATATGATTCCTTGACTTTAGAGGAATTGATTGTTTCAAGAAGAGATACCTGGGTTTGTGAGGGTGAGGGAAGGGGAGCTCATTTCCTGGTAGTTTTCTGGATTTCATTTTCCCTCTGTCATTTTGTGTTTGTCCCCATGGAACAAATGCCAAGTAATAATGGATATTCTGATTTCCTCTAGCATAGAGTCATCACGTAAATACAATGAGGAAAAAATACTCCAGTCTTTGAAGGTTTAGTGGGGATAAGATTGGAGTAAAATTGGAAGCAGCAATGTAAAAGAAATTATGAGAAATCAAGAACCTTATTCTTGTCTTTTCTAACAGAGGGAGAAACACATATATATCTATGGTTATTGCAGTAGACAATGAAAAACTTGTCAGTAAGTCCCATGTCCAAACATCTTGCCATGGATCAACCTGATGCTGTAATGAGTTGGACAAATGAATCCTGGTTCCCTCCTCTTTGCTGGTCTTGTCCCTTGCTTTATCATTCCACCCATTGAACTGCTCTCCTTCTGACTGGTCAACATACCATTTCCTTGAAACCTTGTTTTGTAATTCTGAGCATTTAGCTTAGTGTACTTGTTAAATGACACTGGTTGCTCAATGGATGTTTCTGGAAGAATATTATGATAGGTAACAGCTATATTTTATAGCCAATAATTCTGTGATGTATGTAATAAGGATGCATAGAAGTGAGCGTAGGCTCCACATTATTGTGGTCCTAGTATAGCTAAGGGTACCTTATAAATCCATGAGTGGCTCTGTAGTGGGTGAGTTACTGAATGGGCATTACCATCCGCACATCCAGATAGACGCTTCACATGTATCGCCCTCAAATTCCTGTGAAGTTGACTGAACACAGCAGGTGCCAGGGAATAGCTTGTGCTCCTTAAATTCATAGTGTGTTCAATGTTCAAGGAGTTAATTAAAAAATACTCTCCAGATTTACACATTTTCTCAGAGTAGATCAAAAGAGGGTTTGGAAATACAAGTCTAAAGTAAATAAGACCAACTGCTGATTTTTCAATTAGGTTATGTTTCAGGGATACAAAATTACATATTCCTTTCCTATGCACATCCCCTGCACTTTTTAAACACAGAGCAACCCATTATTAAGCTATTAATCACCTCTTCCAATTAATTGCTTGAAAATGACCCGGGTTTTAGTAGTAGTGTTGCAATTGAAAAGCTCTTTGATATTTGGCAAGGTAAAGTTACAGGCAGTAGTAATTTGAGGTGGTGAGGCTATTAGCTGCTGTTTAGAATCTCAATTGCTGTAAAGATAGATAATTACAAATAAAACAAACTTGTTCTCCTACATCAGTAATCCTTCTTTTTTGCTTTACAAAATTTATAAGTGATTTTTTTCAACCACTAAATGTGATTTTCATGTGAAAAATTGACCTTAACAGTATGACGTATAGCTACAAGCAAAAGCTGTGTTTTTATGGAAGAGAATAAATACATTTCCTGAACTCTGGCTGTTAAAGCTAATTGATTTATTGGCTCTCTATATAGTGCACGATTGTCTTTATACTCTTGGGATGTGGAAGCTCTGCAGAAAAAAGCTAAATTCTGCTCCATAAATATGACAGTTGAAGTGCACCTCTCCTTTCTTCAAGTGCAGGTTTCTTGGAACTTGAAAATATGAAAGAAAAAGAAAATCTCTTTTGAGGATTGGTTAGAATCAACTGAATGCTGCTGCATCCCTTGGCTTATGGATTGTGTACTTTTAGTGCTTTAATGCTCCTGAGAAGTTAATAGTGTGGGGGTTCTTTTCTTTTTAATCATATTCCTTTCGTAGTAAAATATTTATTCAAGCAAATGTAAAGTACTTGTCAAAATACGAGAATATGAAATTCCCATTTTTAGGTTTCTTAAACACAGCAGTGATACAAAATATAAAGTGATGTATTTTTCCCCAGGGCTAGTTTTTAAATTCATGAAATTACCAAGTATGTTTTTGTTTTATTTTCCTTCTACCTTTTGGTTGCTATATAAATTAGTGAATATAATGAGAGAAGCTCCTCAGCTGCAACTGATCTCAAAATTATACAAGTATCTCCATAAAAAGCTATGAAGGAAAACAAAAGAAAACACAAATATTGAAATGGTTTGATCCAGACATTTCTTTAACAGGAGATATATTCAACTGATATGGTGACACCTTCAAGAAGAGTCTCAGTTCACAAAGCAAAACAAGGACAAGTATTTTATACTGTGTGTACACAAACAGGCTGACAACCAAGAAAGAGGAATACAGATGAAAGGATTCAAGATTCAAGGTTTCCTATGCTATCTATACTCCAGTGGCCCTTAATGAAAAATCTAACCTTCCCTTGCTCCAACCTTCCCTTATGTTGCTATTTATTTGAGTTGCTGGGAAAGATGCAACAGCAGATCTTAGTTTTTTCTTAAAAGTTTCTTTATCCCTAAGAATAGAGACATAATAGCCTTCAGTATAGACATTGAATTAATAAAGAACATTTTTCCTTCAAAATAAGAGTATTAGTGTGTGATTTACCACCATCTTTGTCATTTTGGTCCAAGTATCTATTAACTCCACATGCTGATGACAATCAAAAGCAGAAAAAGAAAGAGGAGCTTAAATAAGTTCAAAGGAGATTAATTAAATATATTTTCCTTACATCTCAAAAAGGTCTGGATGATATCTGGAAAAGAGGTTAATTGGTTTAACAAAACAGTATTTCTCCTCTTTTAGGTGTTCATCTTTTCCAATATTTCTCTATTCTCTCCCACCAGAATTCATTTCCCCACATGAATTTTTCTGCAATTCTCTTGAATGTAGAAAGCTATGCAGCCTTCATTTGAAATCAACAGTTTTGCAACAGAGGAAGTTTGGAATTTCAATTAATTTAGCTTGAACAAAATGAGTTAGCCTCTTTATTGGGATAATGAAAAGTCAAAGGTTTATTCTGAAGTACATAGTTTTCTTCAATAGGCAACAAACATTTTCTGAATGATCACTGAAAACAGTGGGTATGGACATATGGAATGCCAATTAATACACTCATATTCAAAATTTTTTATAATCTAAAAATGTGTATTTTATATTAATTATATAGTATATATACTTAAATTCAGGCCTGCAGCCATACCACTGTGGCATCCAATCCCTCAGATCTCACAAACTAAACAGGGTCGGACCTGTTAGTACTTGGATAGAAGACCACCTGGGAACCTGCGAACACCAAGTGCTGTAGGCTTGGGAGAAGAATTCAACAACCCACTCCCCAAAACAATCAGCCATTGATAACCCTATGAATAGCAGAGAAGTACCACAACATTGTTTCATCTTTTATACATAGGGTCGTTATGAGTTGGGTACCATCTCGATGGCTCCTAACAGCAACAACAACATAATTAAAGTCATTATATAGTATATATTTTATATTCAAACTATATTTCAAATTCAATATATATCATACTTATTATATGTTGTTGTTGTTAGGTGCTGTCAAGTCAGGTCCAACTCATAGTGACCCTATGTGCAACAGAAGAAAATACTATATTTGATAGTGCTTCTCTGCTTTACATAGGGTCTTCAATGGCTAATTGCTTTGGGAGTGGGCTGCTGGGTCCTTCTCCTTAGTTTGACTTAGTAAGCTCAACTGAAATCTGTCCACCATGGGTGCCCTTCTGGTATCTAAGATACTGGTGGCATAACTTTCAGTATCACAGCAACATGCAAATCCCTACAGCACAACAAGTCATGGGACACACACACACACACACACACACACACACACACACACACATATATATATATATATATATATATATATATATATATATATATGTATATACACACACACACACACACATATATATACTATATAGAGAGATGTATATACACACAAGCATATAACCATGCAACAATTTTAAAGGAGTCTGGCAAAGCAGGTGGTCAGAACTTTGAAAAGTGGCCAATGGACTCACAGACATTCTATATTCTTATATTCTGTGCATACTCTGTGTCACACTGATAGGTGATCCTATCTATTAATAGGCGTTGTAATCTTAGAATTTCGGAGATGGAGTGAGATAACTGCCAGGGATGAATACTACCCAAATCTAGTTTTTCAATCTTTCCACATTGGTTGACCCTCATGTGTTATTGTCGTGTGTACATCTCTGTATCTGTAAGGACTTCTACAAGGTCTAACACATTGCGGTACCTAAGTATACACTTAATGGCTGAGTGAACAGTTGAAAGAAGAAGTATGTCTGCATTTCCTTGTGATGAGACAAACCACTGAGCACAAACTGGGATGGCTTACAGACATATCTGGGACAATGACTTGTTACAATTAAAGGAGCCCTTTTGAGAGGAGATACCTGCAGAGCTTCTGCCACCCTTCTGCTCTGCCAGTCATCTACGCAAGTGTTCCCATAGACTTTGTAGGTTAATATTAATCAGTGGATCATGATGAGTTGCTGATAGTCCAACACACTTTTGAGGTCTGCATCTATTAAGCTGACCATTCTGAAAAATTTATATACTCTTTTCTGCCTAAATAAGAATTAACAGTCTTGAATGCACAAGTGAAAAA
The DNA here is from genome assembly GCA_007922755.1 of Pedetes capensis. Taxonomy (NCBI): domain Eukaryota; kingdom Metazoa; phylum Chordata; class Mammalia; order Rodentia; family Pedetidae; genus Pedetes; species Pedetes capensis. The sequence continues at coordinate 24,175 of VMDO01010820.1, forward strand.
CTGATTGATTGTCAGAAGTCTGAACCTGGTTGTCTTCATGTCTTCAAACATAATAAGAGACACAAAAAGAACACTTTCATTTATGAATTATGGTAAAGTACCTAAACTGTTAGCTTCCATTGACAAGTGAGTGAGGGGACCTATGTGAAACACTTTATTATATATCTATGGCAACCCAAACTAAAGCCATTCCATTTACAATGGGCCAAAAAAATGAGGGCATATACAAACCCAAAGTGGTGACAGATGTAAAAATAGCAAATAGAAGCCTGAAGATAAGTGAAAAATTGTTGATATGGCAAAGTAGAACATTTCAAATCTGCAGACCTTCACCAATATTTAAAGATCTAACTTAAACATACATGGTCAAGACTTATGCTACCCTACTGATACATAATAATATGCAAATTTTTACCTAATGATACATAAACAAGGTCTATCCAATGTAGAAATTATTAGTCAGGATATGCAGAGGCAATAAATACAATTTTCAGAGAATATTTACTAAAAGAAAGTAGTATCAATTATAATGATTTGAGCACAGGTGACTCATTACTATACATATATATGTATATATTTTTTGTTTGTTTGTTTGTTTTATTTTTTATTATTGAAACAGAATCTTACTATGTTGCCCAGGTCGGCCTTAAATTTCAAACTCATGATCCCCTTGCCTCTGACTCCTGAGTAGATGAGATTATAGGCACATGCCACTATGTCCAGATTACTATCCATTTTTTTGCCAGAAAATTTTAAATAATATTTAATATTTTTATGTAGAGATAGGGACACTGCTGCCTTGCTTGCTTGCCCTGTCTGTCCTCCACGGCCTAGGTAATGAAGTCTATGCCCATTGCTATGCTGTGTACAGAATGAACTGCACAACTAAGTAAAACAGAGTGAAACATCTCATGAATCTCAGAGCCTAAGAAGCTTTAGTAATGTATCCAAAATGATGATTATTCTCCAACCATTTGAATGAATTTCAAGTTTTTGTTTTGTTAGGGAGACTGGGAAAGATGTTACTCTCCACATATTGTAGAAGAGGATGAAGAACAAGGAATAAAGCATCAGTATCTTTCATAGAGAAAGGCCATGAACCAACCTTGTATATGATGTCTATACCCACAATCCATTGCCCTATCCACTCTTCTGCTCAGGCCATATGGTATTAAAACCTAACTTCATAGCAGATTCAAGAACATACAAAATTAGAAAAATTAGAAATGTCAGGGAAAAACAAGATTTCTTTTATTTCACCAAATTTTACATATTTCTTTAAAATGTTGAGGATAGAAAAAAGGTTTTGAAAATCTCATTTCACTTACCTTTCCCTCAATGCAGAAGGAAGCAGCAATCCTGTGCATAAATGGCTACTCCTACCCTACCAACATTCTAATGTTTTATAAAGTCCTTTATAAGATTTGACACCCAACTGAGTACTTCCTTTCACTATTAACTCCTTAAACCATGAATATTTAAAGCAAACAAAGTTTAAACCCCTGACTCTTTTCACAGTTAGTATCTATAATCCTTTTTTCCAGACTAGGTATTACTAAATCATGTTAAATCTTTCATCTTCCTTCTGGTCAATTTCAAGGTTTTTATTGATCAAATGCATTTTTTTAATACCAGCTTCTCCTTGGCTTTTAGACGTTCCTACTGCCTTAGCTAGAGCTGTTCAAATGAGTTGATTATCCAGTATGTACTACATAGACTTAGTCCTTAATTTATGGACACTCTCTAGGTGAATCACATAATTTTTAATGCATTGGTTAACTAAGATTAGTCCAAATAATTGAGGATATTTTTTCTTTTGTGTACTTTGGAAAAAAGTTATTTTTTTTCATTTTAGCAAACAATCTAAATTCTACTTTCAATAATACTAAAAGATAAAATGTTAGTAAACAAATTTGCAACTGGATGTTATATTTGCTTCTGACAAATCATTAGAGGAACAGTGAAAACAACATAGTTGCCGTATAAGTACAGTGATTCTATAATAGAGGTTTTCCCCCCACTTTAAATGATTTTTTTCCTATGAAGTTATAAAAGATCATGTAGCACACTTTGTTATTTATTTCTCTTAAATCCTAAAACCAGAGAAAAGGTAAAGAGGAAGGACAGTTAACCTCTAGTGACCAAAGGTGCACTTGAACTGTTATTTTGTATTCTATACTCTTCAAAAGAGCAATATAAACAGAATTATTTATGCCCAGCAAAATGTTGCTTAATTACTTATGCACCACTGTTTGCTTGTATTTTAAGCTCTCTCTACCACCCACAGGCAGACGTTAAACAGCTGCTAAAAGCTAGCTTTAGTCTTGCCTGTTTGAAATTAGCATACTTGAGCTTTGAAAAAACTTTGTTACCAATTTACATATGCATAGAGACTGATATTTAGACTCACCATATGATATGTCCCTCAAGAGCTTTTCTTATTGCCTCCATCCTCAGGTCTCAACCTAGAGACTGTAAATCTAGCAGGTGATTAATTCTATACCCTTGAGAAACTAGCAATTAGCACTTGCAACCAGTAAAAAATTGTCATTTCAAACCCCTGTTTACTATGCCCATGTATTTTCTATGAACTCACAGTTAACTCTAAATAGATGTGTGTGGCAGTAGATCTGCAGGCATTTCTGTCTCTTTATGTAAAATATAATATTGCTACCTGCTAATCAACCTATTAAATATATATAATTGACATTCCTTTTTTAATACAAAATAGCAAGATGTAGCAAGCATGGAAACACTACACATGATGTTTTATGTTACTAAACCTTAATCAGTTCATTTCAACATGATGACTTTGTAGGGTTTACCTGTTCTATGTCAATTCTTATCTCTGATAGCTGAAATTACCGTACTTCCAGATGTTCTTATGCATTATTGAGGTCTTCTGCAGTAGATGCTGGAAAAGGTAAGATAAGGTTTTATTTCTTTGTAGTAGACACAACACTGAGATCAAAGACTGTAAAGTGCAGTGCTTAGTATTGAAAACTATGATGAACCTAGCATTTATTTTCAAGTCGCAAACCTATCATAAAAACTGCTCATCAACCTTTGGTTAACCATTTCATGTGTAATTTGTGAGTTGAGTAAGGAAACATTTGGAAAGGTTTAAAAATCCATAGTTGGCCACACAATAAATTAGTGTAAATCATGCATGTACATAACACATGTTTTTAATTAAAATTATGTGTTGGAAGTTCTATCCTTTAAGACGAGTATAACAATAAAAAGAAAATAGAGACATATTAGAAATATTCTATAAGATAACTTGCACTGAACAATTCATTTTGGTCAGGTTTAAGAATCTGTTAAAGATGAATTTATATACACACAATTACATGTGCACATGTATTTTTAAAAATGGTTTCTGATAAAATCTGCCAGTGCCTCGGAGAGTGCTAACTGAAGTGAAAACAGCGTAATTCCATTCTCTGAAATGTTTTCAGTTCAGTTCAAGGAAAACGAGATAGGCGAAAATAGCTAACATGCATGCTACCCACAGTGTGTTAACTTATTATAACCAAAACATTTCATTTGGATCATATGTTACAGGTTTGTATGATTACAAGAGTAAAAACAAACAAATAAACAAATATACCAGGTAGAGCATCTTAGTTCCTAACTTAACCAATCCTCATTTAACAGACAACATGACTGTAAAAATAGACATTAAAAATCCAGGAAACTTATGTAGGACAATTTAGATCCCTATATTAGAAAATAAAGGACAGTAGGTCTCCTTCACCCAGAGTACAGTTAGGAACAAATATAGGTAGGATTTCCTAGAAAAGTGAACCTTATTTTCTCCACTTGCATTAGTCATTAGATGGTCTGCTAAAAAGGCCTGCTAGACTTTCTCCTAATTACATCATTGGATCATCATACAGTTAAAATCAGTTGCAGGGCACTCATACACAACTAAATCCCTGCTTCTAATTACTATTTTAGTCTCTTTTTCCTTGTGACATGTTGGTGATAGATCATTATTTTTTCAGCAATTTGTTCGCATTTATATGCAATATAATTGGATCTGATTAATTATTATGATTAATGACTGCAGAATTTCCTTGCAAAGCTATTAATACTGGTGGTATCAAATGAAAGACATGGACAAATTAAAGCCAATGGATTCCTGTTGCTCGTATTTGCAGTGCCGGGGCTGAAGTAACCCTTTGCTGTTCCCCAGCAAACAGAAAGTGACTGCAAACCTGAGCACTGTGCATAGCTCTCAGAAGCTCATAATGTATGAAGTGTTTGGAATGATTTTAAGCTTATTTAGGTGCACTGTAAATGAGTAATCTAGCAGGTCTATGTTCAAAGGGAACACATACAGTTGTTGATTGAAAATACTAAGGAAATGTGTATAGCATTAAAATATGTGGAAAGCTATTAAGAAATAATTGTTTTGAAGAACATGTATATTTTCTCCATTTTTCTTGACAAACATAAAGCACTTAGTTAACTTCTATTAAGTGCCAGATTACAAAATTTCTAAAGGACACATTTATGTAGAGTGTGTTTTGTATTTTAAATTATACTCTGGCTTAGAAGTAGGATATTACATGTAAAAAAAGCAAACAACGACCGAGTAGCTTAGGGGATCGACTTTCCCGTTACCTCTGGGACCTGACTTTAAATCTGGCTTTGAGCAAACTGAAGAAAAATCATTTCAATCTAATGGCAGCAGCAAATAAAAAAATCAGATAGTTTGAGTTCCTTGAAGGTGGCAGCAAGCTTTTTGCTTTATGAAGTGTCCAGAATTCTAGGATTTAAAGGAAAGAGCTGAATTTGGAGGATATATGCCTGATTATAAACTACAAAATACAGAAGATGTTGAGTACAATTTGCATCTGTCATAAATAGTACCAGCCCTGCTCATGGCATGATCCTTAACAGGGGGCATGAAGGCTTGAGTCTTGCTGAGAAAATGGATTCATTCTAACCCAGAATCTGTAGTGGTGCCTGCATTAACTTGAAGATTCTCAAAAGATTTAAAAGGTAGCTTTTTAGTGAAAACTTGATGTAGGTGTCTGATGAGTTTAAACTGGTAATGTTGTATAATTTATTTTTTCTTATTAAATAATAGTTTCTAACAATCCAATATATAAATGCAAATAGATGGATTTGTTTTATAAACAGCTATGATTCTTCTTTGATGATTCATAAGAAATTAAATTCACCAAAGGGAAAAGGAAAGTAGACTAAATAAATCATTTTGCACAGGTGAACAGCAGAACATTTAAAGCACACATCACCTTAGTCTTTTTGGTTGTTTTAACCAAGAGAGTGAATTCCTGTGACTTTTAAAGAATTATTGATACTAAAACATAAAAATTTTCATTCAAGTTTGTACATTTTAAAAGATACAAGATTCAGGTCCATATTTATTATGAAAATTATTAAAACAAATATAGAAGTATGATTTAAAATGTAGCCTCTATCAGAATAAGTCAATTGGCCTATCAGAGCATTTAAATAAACCACCAGCACCACCCCATTCCCCTGCTGAATGGCATTATATAAATTATTTATAAAAGGATAATGCTAGTTTTTCTTCTGAGAGGAGAAAATGGGATTAATGTGAAGATCAACACTGAAGCCATTTTTGTGGGCTCCTTATATATAAAAATTATGCTGATGGCAATTAATTTAAAAATTAGGACCACCCTTCACCCCAGGTAAGAATGGGAGCTGTTGTGAAAAGCAGGGATCGTGGAATAGAAGTTCATTTCTTTTGCCACATAAGCATTGCCACCCAGGAGAAAGAAGGCACTTGTACATCTGATACATAGTGTTGGGTGTTCATTGCCGCTAATACAAGAAAGGTAATAAAAACAACTGAGCAATTAATGACATTATTAAATACATCGTGTATAAATTTCTGTCAAGAAAATTCGTTTTGAAGCATATTTTGTTGAGAAATTCAACATAAGCAAATAAAACCACACATCATTTGGCATCATTTGGGGCGTAAAGAAGAATAGTACTGTGCACTGGATATTTACATTTGGTGTAGATGACCTACCTCTCTCTACCAGAGATCACCCTTTAGTTCACCTGCTAGGTTTGTTTTAAGGAGTCACTTTTGGACTGAATGAAAAGTAAAATCTTAATATGTTAACAACTATACTTTCTTCTAGCCACATGCCTCCAAGTGTTTTATTCACTTTTGAAGAAGTGATTTCATATTGATATATATATAGTGTTATTACAGAGACTATAGAGTTGTGTCTGGTATATATGAACAAAAAACTGCTAAGAAGAAACCCATTCTAATGTTAATCAAACTATGTAACAGAATAGTCAAAATTACTCACTGCTATTTTACCAATTTAGGTGATCAGCTTATTTATCACTTCATCTAACTATTCAGAGCCAGTAACCTATCATCCAGCAATCTAGATGAATCAAGAATAAAAAGTAAGTACTAAGCCACCAAGAGACCAGAAGCCATTGAAATATCTTGTATCAGCCCAGTGCATCCCCTAAGGGACAGAACCCTTAAAGTTGCTAAGCAATCTATCCTGATTCAATTCTAACACGAAGCTACCCAGACAAGGAAGGCTCTGAAAAAACTTGAACAATCCAAGACCAAAGATTAGAATCTCTACCACCCATGACTGAATTAAACTGATACATTGGAACACAGCACTTCTTTTGTAGGAATATCAAGTATCCATTCTCCCACATATATCTGTACGTACAGACTATAAGGCAAAGAATGGTTAAAGTGTAGGGCTAATCTTGAAACTCTACTTTATATACTATGATTTCTATGAGCTTTTCCTACCACAAAACCAAGAACCTAAAATGATAAATGACTGCTTGTTTTCCTCTGGAATCCTTATCACATCTAGCCAGTGGACAGTATATAATTTTTAACAATTGCAGTTTGGAATATTCCCTTAGTTTTTAGACCCTTTTAATCACCATTTCAGCCAAGCATGGTAGCACATACCTGTAATCCCAGCACTCAGGAGGCTGAGGCAGGAGGATCACAAGTTCAAGGTTAGCCTGAGATTCAAAGCAAGACCTTTCCTCTAAAAGCAAAAACAAATAAAATAATAATAATGAAGACCATTTTGTTCTTATTCATCATTTTGTAGATAAGAAAACAAAGCTCAGAGAATCAGCTCAGAGGATGAGCTTTGACCAACCTCATATAAGTGACACTGTTCAAAAAAGTTCCAGATCTTGACTGTAAATCCACACCCTTCCTAATATACCAGATAGATAGTTGCTGATTGATATAAAAAATCTGTGACCTTACATTTAGATCTCAATTTCTTTTTTTTAATTCTAGTTTTAGTCAGTGAGAATTCCCTGCAGACTTATTGTTTTTCAACTGAATAACCAACACTTTGGCTCAGACTTAAAGCACATCTTTTGAAACTCCTCTCTAGGAAGTGAATTAAAATAAGGAATAATGAGGAAAATAAGTTCTACCTATAGGGAATTAGTTCAATAAATGATGACCTATATACTATAAAATGCCATTAGGACACTTCAAAAAGTGAGATAACTATTCCTGTACTGACATGAAAAGATAAGCATTTTTATGGTTATATGGTTAAAATGCAAGCAGCAGAAAAGTATATAGAAAATAATCCCACTTTAAAATTCTGTATTTGGTTATGTAAAGAGGGAATGTCGACATAATACACACCAAATGTTTAATAGTATCTCTGGGGATAGAAGCAGAGGAAATGGGAGAAAGAATCTCATGATGCATTCCATTTGTTTCTTGGTTATCTAATTTTATTTTCACAAGAAGAATATGTTTGCTTTCATAACTAAAAATTAAAACAAAATAAAATCCTAAGTTTTATAGGCTTATTTGATACTTACAAAGATCAATCTGTGGGTTTTGTTTTGTTCATTACCACATTTCTGAAGTGTAGATATTTTTTGTTAAGCAAAGTATTTATTGACTTTTAAAATAATTCCTTCAGGGTAGCGATGTAGCTCACTGGTAGAACACTTGCCTATGAGCATATGCAAGGCCCTGGGATCGATTCCCAGCACTGACAAAGTAAATAAATAAATAAATAAATAAATAAATATACATATATATATATATATGTATATATATATAATATATATATATATATAAATGTTTCCTAAATATTTGCTATGTTTTTCAATAGAAATATGATAAATAATAATTTGTTGCTATAAGTCATAAAGTCTCTCATTTTTTAAATAACAGAAGATTTTTCTATTTTATCATAATCAATGCAGTGCTGTTTTATTCAGGGAAATGAGAGTGAAGTTAAATAGTTTTTTGTTTGTTGGGTTTTGGTTTTTGGTTTTTGGGGGGTTTTTTGTTTTGTTTTTGTTTTTGTTTTTGTTTGCTATTCTTTTTTGCAATATTACTTCCAAAATGGTGGTGCACACTTTTTAGTTGAAAGACTCAAAAGATAAAGCCATTTAATTGTTTGGCTACTGTCAGTGACTCTGATATACAATTTCAACATACGATATTTTACCTCCTCCACCTTCCACATAAGTGGTATATGTATTCTTAGAATAAAAAGATGTAACTTCATGTGGATTTAGTAAAACTATATTTGTTAGGAATTTGGAACTCCTCAAAGGAAACATTCTATAAATATTTCATTTGATGAACCCCAAAATTGCCTGTGCAGTATACAAAACAGAGTATCAGAGCATCAATATTTGAACTCCATTCTCATCCAATTGTTTGCTTTAGCTAAGATTTTTGTAAAGTCATATATAACTCATATTATTTTTGATAAAAATCTCTAACAACAAAGCAGGATTCTCAACATTACAACTCAGAATGCACACTACATTTTTTAAAAATAAAAATTAAAAACAAAAATAAAAATGTTTTTATACATTTATTGAAAAAGTACATTAATGTTTTAATTTTAAATTTAACAATTCCAAATTAGCAACACTGTTTCTGCTGGAGTATTCAGAATTTGTCTAAGAGTTATTGTATGGAAAGGGCAAATTAATTTTATTTATAATGAAATAATGTATAGAGAGGTTTGTTGCTCTCCAAATCTCATCAAGGGTGAAACAGAAAACCAAATCAAGAACCAAAGTACAGCCAAAGCACAGCCAATCTCCAATTTGCCTTTGCTTTAAAATACCTTTTACATGTTATGATGTTTTAAATTCAATATTTTAGATAAATACCTAGGAAAGATATACATTGTCTCACAAAATTTTTCACAAATATTACCAGTTTCATAGAAATTGTTGTGCTAAATAAATTTTTTCTTGAATATTGAGGATAGCAATTACAAAAAAAAGATCAACAGCAATATTAATAGTTAGAAATATACTCCCAGATATTCCTGCTTCCCTGATACTTTTAATCCCAGAAGAAACATATTCAGAATGATAAACATGCATAACAAATTGAACTTTGTAAATCAAATGTTTACAATTGAAGAATCTGATCATCAAAGAAGGTCAAATGGCACTGTTGAGAAAGAGTGCTATGGGACTAAATCTGTGGAAATCATCCAATAAGAGATAAGTAAATACAGTCACTGGTGATCATCCCTGGGCTGGGGTTTAGCTCAGTTTGTTGACCACTACTCCACACTTCTGAGGACCCAAGTTCGATCCCCAGCACCACAAAAATGGAAGCAGGATATGATAGTCCATTCTCCAAAACAATTCTGAAAAAATCAGTATTGAAAACTCTGCGCGGGTCACTATGAGTAGGACATGACTCAGCACCTAACAACAACTGTGATCATCTCTAGTGGTATTATGCTTTGCAGGATGCTGTGTGTACTCATATTCATGAAAATAAGTGTGATCTGTTGTTTTACTGCCAATAGTTGCCCTGGGTTCCAGTTCTTTTGCTGTGGAAGTACATTTTAAAGCTGTTATCAAATCAGAAGAAGGTGATTTGTCTTCTACTGTTGAGCTGAGACACTAGCATATGCTCTCTTTGATCAAAACAGTAGAAATCACTTTATTCACTACTGTCAGGAAGCACCATTGCAGAGAAATTGGAAGGTAAGAAAGAAAACGAGAAGAAGAAGCTGTAAAACACAGAGGTGTAGAGGTAGAAAGTAAGAATGAGTAAATATCATCTAGGTATGAATAAGAGGGAAAATGTTTTAATAATAAAAACCCTAGGAATGAGAATTTTATTGTTGTGCAGCAAAGGAAAATTGCAACTTGCTCCTGCAATTAGCAATATTTGTCAAATGAAACCACAAAGCTTATCATCAGGAAGCACATTATCACACTTCATTTTTTATTTTTACAGATGCCGATGATGTCCATACAATCAGAAGAGGAGAATTTCTCAAGCAAGTGTATGAATTTTACTGGTGAATGATTTGCCTAATTACAAAACCAAGAACATGGTCTCTTTGCTTTAAATCACAGCAAAAAAATGCCTCTCTAAGATTATTGCAAGGTTAGCTAGATGGTAAAAATTAAAAAATAAAAAATAAAATAAAAGCCTGCTATTTTTTTAAAGAATGAAGAATTAAGAACTGATTGTGGTTTCTAAAGAGGCAAAGACTGCACATAGGAAGCTCACCTGTTTGAATGTATATATGAAACCAAGGGTCCTACAACTTGCAGTCATTGGTGCAACAACAACCAGAAAAGCACTTGGAAAAGTCATGCTGTGATTTTTCTGCTTGTCCATTTTTGAACCAATCTGTTTTAGGCAAAAGACGCTAAACATTTGTATTAGTTTGTTTGTGCTGCCATAACAAATACCACACAGCAACTTAAGCAACAGAAGCTCATTTCTCACCATTCTGAAGGCTTGAAGTCCAAGATCAAGATGTCAGCAGGATTGATTTTTCCTGAGACATCTGTCCTTGGTTTACAGCTGGTGGCCTTCTCTCTGTGTTTTGACCTGGACTTTTTATATATGGACATATCCCAGGCATCTCTCTGTGTGTCCCAATTCCCACTTACTATAAGGACAGATTGGCTTAAGGCTGATTCTAAGGGCCTCATTTTAGTTTAATCACTACTTCACAGGCCCTATCTCCAAATGCAGTTACATTCTGAAGTACTAGGGATTAAAACATATAAATTTATAACATAAATGTGAGGGGACACAATTCAGCCTTTAGCAGCATCACTTGTAATCTGCCCTACACATCTATTATAGTCCAGCACAATCACTAATCTGCAGAGGACACAATTTCATCTGAGCTTTGCATTATATCATGAAGATATTGACTAGACATTCCATTTTAACTGTGTCCCTTACAGGGCTTACATCCTACAGTTAAGAGCCAGTGGAGAAATGGTAGATGTTTAATGACTTTCTGGAAAACAAGAAAGGAAGCTCTGACTCTCACCCTTTGCCAATTTCTATGTTATAAATACTATAAATACAAGAACATAATACATTTCCATGTTGTAAATACGTCCACAAGAACATAATACAACTGACCACTCTGGTCAGTTGAGGTGGCACAAACCTGTAATACCAGAAATTTGTGAGATTGAGGCAAGAGGATTACAAATTCAAGGCCAGAGACAGCTTGGCAATTTAGCGAAACCCCATCTCAAAATAAAAAATGCAAAATGGGGCCTGGGAGCATAGCTCAGTGGCAGAGCATTTACAGAGCATGTGTATGTGCAAGGCACTAGGTTCAATCCCCAGCACAAAAAAAAAAAAAAAAAAAAAGAATGAAAGAGGAAGGAAAGAAGGAAGGAAGGAGAGAAAAAGAACTGATTATAATTACAATCACCAAATGTACAGTTGGGAGTAGCACCATTCACTTGACTCTAAGACACTGACTCTAACACACCACTCAAAGGGACTTTTCATGGCTTCAAGAAGGTCAAATTTCACTGTCCCTCTTTTTTTTCCAAAATAATGTTCCTTTTATTTGTTTCAAATTTTTAAATACATTCTTTTTAAGTAGTTGAGTTGACCCCACAAAAAAGTTACAAAGCACCTAATTACTTAATATTTAAGGTCAAACACCAAGATGTTCCTGAATCTAGTATTGAGTTTCCACTTTATCTTTAATAGACTCTACAGTACTTTAAAAAAAAAAAACCAATAGATCATTTTTGTTTCCTTCTTTTTGATATATGATTCTTAAAATTCTTGAAATTTTCCGCAAGATATGTGCTGCAGCTTCTGTCCACGCGATGCTAAAACAATTGGTTGACACCCCAAATAAATCCAGATAGCTATTTGTCATTGATCTCTATAAAAGTGCAATAGTTACTTTTTATCAGTTGATTGGGTATTTCTGTACACATAATAACAAATATAAAATAGCTTTGAGAAAAGCGATGCAGTTATCCACCAACTATAAGAACTTGGATGGATTTCTCCATTCTAGTTTAGTAATCTTTCTTCTGTGCTCCTCCTGTTATCTGAACTAGCCTCATTAAAGTGATAATTATTTTGATTAATAAGTGCATTTACATTCCTATCATCACTAATATTCAGAGAAAGTAGCATGTTTTCATTTTGATATTACCAACAATTTTTACCGTTAATAAATATTTGTGAACTGAATGATTATTAACTAGTAGAAATAATTTGGTTTGCATGCTTTCAGAAAAAAATAGAGTTAAACATGATCACTTTTCAATGTGAGACAATTCTCTATCTGCAAGACCTTCTTTATTCATATCAACTTATATTAACTTTTATTTATATTAACTTTTTGATGAAATTTTTGGCAAATCTTCCTTAAGAAAACTATTAGAAAAAGGCCACACATTTATAAATTTATTTAGCCCCATAAAAGTAACTTAATGAACAAACACTGTTTAGAAATTTCATGAAAACCATGTAATAACTAATGATAAGTTCTAATTCTATTAGGGAATAATATGCATTATTAGATTGCTTTCTTTGTGGGTTTTTTGTTTGTTTGTTTGTTTGTTATTGTTTGTTTTTTGAGACAGTATTTTTTGTAGCCCAGGCTGGTCCCAAACTCATGGTCCTTATGCCTTACCCTACTAATTGCTAGGATTACAGGTGTGAAACACCATGCCTGGCTGAGCTATAATGAATTTTGAATGATCATTTTAGAAAGCAACTCCGAGCTGGGTGCTGCGGCAAGCACCTTTAATCCTAGCAACTCAGGCCGCTGAGGACTGCAAGTTTGAGGCTAGAGGCAACCTGTGTAATTTAGCACAACTTGTCACAAAACAAAAACTAAAATGGGCCTGGAGAGATCAGTCATGGTGGCTCATGCCTGTAATTCCAGCAATTCGAGAGGCAAAGACAGGAGGATCATGAGTTCAAGGGCAGAGGCAGCCTGTGTAATTTAGCAAGATGTTGACTCAAAATGAAAAGTAAAAATGGATTAAGAATGAAGTCCAGCGTTAGAACACTTGCAAAGTACCTACAAAGTTGTGGGTTCGGCCCCCTCCAGTACTAAAAAAGAAAAAAGGAGGACTGGAAGATGTAGCACAGTGTTAGAGCACTTGCCTAGCATAAGCAAGGCCCTGGGTTCAACCCCACAGTACTGCAATAAATAAATAAATATAAAAACTAAAAAGGTGACCTCAATATTTAGTAATTACTTCCTATTTTTAACTCTAGCATTATGAATATTTAGATATAATTATTTACCATGATGGTATAGTTGAGCAATATTTTTGTTTCATTTTTTTTCTTCTGCTTTGGATCAAATTCAGGACCTTACACATCCTACACAAGCTTTCTACTACTGAGTTATATTCATAACCCAATATTCTTAGCTTGAAGTGCCAAAATGTATATACAAAATAACTCAGAACAATAATTAGTATCAAAAATTAGTCCCCTGACTTAGGTCTCAAATGCATGCAACTAACCACATATCTATACCTCTCTGTAGGTCTCTCTGGCTCTCAATGATGTCCATGTGCATCTACAGCACAAAGACCATAATAAAGAACACACACTCACTTACATACATTGGAACGTATGAAAGACATAGTCCGGGTAGCCACTATTCCCTACAGCATGTGGCAGATATACCTATTACACGCTAAGAAGAATCACTAATCACTAATTTATTTTTATGTTTATAATTTCTTTGCCTTTAAAATTCTGGGTCAAAAGAACATTTGGTAAAGAAAAATGCTGCCTTAAAAAAGGTTCTTAGATAAGCCTATTGTTTTTCTTGAAATGTCATTTGGAGAAGTCTGAAATGTTAACAGTCACACAGTATACCCCCAACAACAGGATTCCAGGCAAAGCAAACCAACCAACCAACTAACCAATATTAACAAAATAATGTGCTATGGTTTGGCTGTGGTTTGTCTCCACCATACTCATGTGGAAATCTGATTCCAATATAACATCACTGAGCAGGGATAGGGCTTTGTAAGAGATTATTAAATCCTTAAGAGGAATTAGTGCTTTTCTGTGAGAGTGGGTTTGTTCTTGCAAGAGCAGGTTGTTACAAAGCAAGCCTGTTCCTCTTGTTTAGTTTCTTCTACATGTTCCCGCTTGGCCTTCAGCTTTCCACCATATAATGCCCAGCTGGAGGTCCTCATCAGAAGCCAAGCAGACGTTGGTGCCATGTTCTTAGACTTCCCAGACTTCAAAACCTTCAGACAAAGTATCACTACTAGACTGAGGCAGAAGGATTGAAAGTTTGAGGCCAGAGGCAGCCACAGCAACTTAATGGGACCCTGCCTCAAAATGAAAAATAAAAAGGGGCAAGGGTGCTGCTCAGTAGTGGAGCACTTGCCTAGCATGAGTGAGGCCCTGGGTTCAATCCCCAGTACCATGGAAAAAAATAAATAAATAAATAAAACAAAACAAAACAAATTTTCCTTCTTCAAATGGCCACAAAGTAAAAAGGAGAAAATTGTTCAATATCTAATCATATTTATTTCACATCTACTACAGTATGTGAGTTTGGTGATGGTGAAGGAGGAAGGAGAGCTCTTTTATCCTTAAACCAAAGAAATTATAATGCTGGAAATACTGTTTACAACTTACATTTTTTTTCCAAGACAGCAAAATGAAGGTGGTTTCCGTAAATGACTGATCAGCAAAGACATCAGTTTGGAAATATTATTTAAAAAGTACTAGCAGAAAGGCAAGAATGAAGTTCATAATCTTTTGGTGACTTTACACTGTATTAGCAAAATACCATATCATCAATCTCCTTTCTTTTTTCTGTGTGTCTGACTCTGCCACCTTCTTGGCTTGCATACCCAGAGGAGCATAATTACAGGCATGTAACGTATGCATTGTGACTTTGAAAGCATGGAATTTAAATTACTTCAGTACATAAATCACCCTTAGCCTATAAGTCCATTTTACTGTGCAAATGAGGAAAACCTAGTGCTTGTTTACCATATATACTTTGGAAAACTTAAAAAAAAATAGTACATTGTATAATTATTGGATTTGTAAAAACATGCTTTGATCAAATAAAATGGGCATTTAGTTTGTTCAAAGCTACTTTCCATAATCCATTACACAGCATAAATTTCACATAACTGCTCACATAGCAACTCATAAATATATCCATATATATTCCTTCACTTTAGCATCAAAGAAAAATGTGATTAAAGATGTAGCATACAAATTTCTTTCACTTACAGCTTTTCATTTGAGTTTTTAAATCTCAAAGAATTAACCCTACTGGAGTATATAACTCTGACAGTATTTCCCTCCCCTTTTCTCATCATTATTTTCATTGTTTTGTTGTTGTTGTTGTTAGGTGCCCTGGAGTCAGGTCTGACTCACAGGTACCCTAAGTATAGCAGAATGAAACATACCCTGACACTGTGCCGTGCCTGTCACTATGTCAGTGTTTCTTTGCTATTCATAGAGTTTTCACTGGATGATTGTTTCAGGATTGATTGCCACATCCTTCTCCTATTTTTGCTCTGCCTGGGATTGAACCCAGGGCCTCAGAGAGTACAGAGCAGCACTCTACCAACAGAGCTACATATTACATATTACTACATATTAAACCAGACAGATATATGCTAGCATTCTTCCAAAACCTGGTGTAGACCTCAATTATATTCCAAAAACAGAAACCCAAACATTAAGCTTTCCCTAAATTAAGATAAAAGAAGCTTGCAGAACACCATTTTGGCTTTAATTATTTTCTGAAAAGCACTACACTGTTCTTTGGAGACATGAACAACTAAGAAAGAGGTTCAGAGAGAGGTTCCACTTATTTCCTTCCACCAATTTAAGTAAGGAATATGGAGAATTCTGAGAAAAGGAAAAGAACCCAAACCAGTTAATATATGACCTTTTTGTTTTTTCATACATGTATGATGGTTATGTTGCCTTCCAGTCATTCATTAGGAAACAGGGCCTAAGACATTTTTATTTTCAATCTAAAGATGGCTGTGGAAATATTAAATAACTAATGTTGTTTCTTTACTGGGTGGATATCTTTACTGAAATTCATACTGCGCTTGAGAAGAAACACCTCATCCTCAACCAAAAAAGTCACTTCTGATGATTAAAATGTAAATCTTAATTCTGTAAAATTTACCCAAAAAATCTGTAATTTTTGTCTATTTTTAAAAATTTTCACATACTTCCCATAAGTATTGATTATAAATCTAAGATTAAAATTCAAATAAATGACCAAGTCTATATAGATGAGCACTGCCTCATACAAATACAAATACAGTGAAAGTTGCATGCATAATTTAAAATTTTCTAGTACCACATTTAAAGAGTAGAAAAATGCAGGCAAAATGCATTTTAAATACCAATATTTTGAGGGAAACTACTAGGTATAAAAGATTAACATCTGATCATATAATATATACAAAACACTATTAATAAAATATTTTATTTTTATACTAATTCTTGGAAATCCAATGTGTATTTTATACCTAACCACATCAAATCTGTATTTTAATTTTGTAGAATGAACAGCTGAAAGGTAGAGTCACAAACCTGAATTTCTAAACATATTCAAAAGTTTTCAATAACTGAATCTAGCATCAGTCTTTGAATTTAAATTAGTTAAAATGAAATAAAAATCAAGTTGTTTCCATAGCAACATTGTGGTGGTGGTTGTTAGGTGCCATCCAGTCATGTCCAACTCATAGCGACCCTCAGAGGGTTTTCAATGGCTGACTGTTTTAGGATTACCTCAGGAATGGATTGCCATGTCCTCCCATTTTTGTGGTGCTGGGAATCAAACTCGGGACCTCAGAGACTGCAGATCAGTGCTCTACCAACTGAGCTAAATCCCAGCCCCATATTTGGCTAGTGGCTGTCATAATAGATAGATCATAATTAAGAAATAATAAGGGTAATTAAAACCTATTTAATGGCTCTATTTTCTAATTAAATAATATCTATCACCCTTAACCTATCAGTTTCTGCCATGTATGTATGTTTTGTTCAGTAGTTAGCTAAATTGCTACATATGTAAATACCACAAATCCATTCACATTTTAAATCCCCAATAGATTGCTAATTTAAATTTATATGTAGGTGAACACATTTGCAACTTTATGACAATATTTAACATGCTTGCCATTGAAAACAATGAAGTATGAGATTTTGAGTGCAATCCAAAGCAAGTTAACCTTGAGATATTATCTTCTTTAAAGAAATGTAAATGCTGAGCCAGGCTTGGTGGCGCAGGCCTGCAATCCCAGCGGCTCGGCTCGGGAGCCAGAGACAGGAGGATCGCAAATTCAAGACCAGATGCAGTCTGTGTAATTTAGCAAGACCCTGTCTCAAAAAGTGAAAAAATGGGCTGACAGTGCAGCTCAGTGGTCCAGCACTTGCAAAGCATGCAAGCATAAGGCCCTGGGTTCAACCTCCAGTACTGCAAAATAAATAAATAAATAAATAAATAAATAAATAAATAAATAAATAATAAATGCTTGGAAAGTAGGTTATATACCAGGGTATCTGGTTTATTTATAAAGTAATATTAAATTATATCATTGAGCATTTAGTTATGAGAATATTTTTTCTGCCTTTTAAGTTATCTAAGTAAAGGACAAAATGTTTAATACTTCTTAGTAACATCTAAGATTGGATGGCTGATGCAGTTGATAATGACAGACAAAACTGTGACTGGAGGGAAATAATCTGTCTGGTGTTGAGAATATTTACCAGACATTATATTAAGCTGCTTTATATTCACCATGTACCTTAAAAAACCAACCAACTCAATATTATCTTCCATGATTTTCTACTTTCACATAATATTTATCATGTTTGTTTCCTCCTGTACTTTTTACCTCATTGATTGTGCATATTATCTGTCCAGTAGACCATCAACTTTTAAAGCTATGACTATGTCCTCTTTGAATTCTGCTCTTTATGTAGAAAGCTCTAAGGAAAGTCTTATTTAACTGAATTGAACCAAGAACTGAGTTCGATTTACCTATTCTGTTATTAATGACATTGCCTTAGTAATTTCCAAGGTTATGGGTCAGGTCTTACATTCTTTCTTAATTATCATTTCTTGATATTTATAATAAAATGATTAGATTATAAATCACATTTTTCAAAACTTCATTTTAGCAACAAAATACATTGTTTGAAGTGATTATTACATGGAATTAGGATGTATAAATAGATTAAAATAATTATGGGTGATTATTAAACTCCATTTCTACTTTGGTGGCCTCAGGAAAAAATGTGTTGTTGTTTGGTGCCATTCAGTTGAATCACCAACTCATACCGACCCTATGTACGACAGATGAAACACTGTTGTGGTTCTCTGCTATTCATAGGGTTTTCAATGGCTGATTGATTTTTGGGAGTGAGTTGCCAGGTCCTTCTACCAAGCCTACAGCACCTGGTATTCCCAGGTGGTCTCCCATCTGAGAACTAACCAGGTCCAACCCTGTTTAGCTTCTAAGATCTGATGGGATCAGACACTACAGTGGTATGGCTTCAGGCTGGGAAAAATATTGTGTTGTTTTTGTTGTTAGGTGCCATCGAGTCGAGTCCGACTCATAGCAACCCTCATAGGTTTTCAATGGCTGACTCTTTTCGGGATTGTGTTGGGAGTGGGTTGCCACGTCCTTCTCCCATTTTGTAGTGCTGGGAATCGAACTTGGGACCTCAGAGACTGTAGAGCAGCATTCTACCAACTGAGCTAAATCCCAGCCCGGGAAAAATATAGGACTAGAGAACCATAAATTAAACCATAAGAAGGACTACTTAATCTTGTCTGTGTCATGGACAACTTTACATCCTATGGACTTTGCTTAGAGTAATATTGTTTAAAGGTCAAATCAAATACATAGAAGTAAAAGGAAAACAGTCCTCTTACGGGGTCCATGTGACTCAGGTTAGTAACTCCAAGTCTTCCAACAATTATACTCATAGATTCAATAAATGTAATGAACCTATGGGGGATGCAGATTTAATAGTATTCATCTTATCAAGAATATTTTGTTCCTACTAGATGCCAAACACTATAATAAACACTAGAAGTGAACTAGACAATAGAACCACTGTCCTCATGCAATATATCTTTTTTAAAAGTAGATTTACAATAAAAGTACAAATACACAAAATTATCAGAATTAGGAATTTGAGCATTAGCCTAATAGTAATATAAAGACATTTGACAGTTTTAAATGAAATACATGATACTATCTGACATGCAATTTCAAAAGACTGCATTGTGGAGAACAAACTGTAGAGGGGCAAAAGGAGGGTGAGAGATGATAGAAAGTATTTTGAGGGGATAACTGGTAGATTTTGCTTATGGAGGGGGTAGGGAAAAATGAGAATTTAGATCTTTCAGTGATCACATGTGAATGGGGGGGGCGGGTTGCTGACATGGAGACTTCCCAGAGCTGACAGGATCGGACACCATAGTGGTACGGCTGCAGGCATTTAACTTATTGTTGTTGTTGTTAGGTGCCGTCAAGTCGGCATCTGACTCATAGCGACCCTCATGGGGTTTTCAATGGCTCACTGTTTTTCGGGATTGCCTTGGGAGTGGATTGCCAGGTCCTGCTCCCATTTTTTGCAGCGCTGGGAATTGAACTCGGGACCTCAGAGACTGCAGCGCAGCACTCTACTTATTAGCTGTGTTTTATTAATTTAAAAAAATTTTTCCTATATCATATATTTTCTATAAGAGTGTCATATTTTTCATAGATTGTTTAAAGTTAATTTTTAAATTTTTAATTGCTAGTGTATAGAAATACAATTGATTTTGATTTTAGCATATTGAATTTGTTTACTGTAAACATACTAAACTCACTTATGAGTTATAGTAGCCATCCCCCATTTTTTGGTTTCTCAAGTTAATAATAGCATCTAGAAAACATTCACTTAACTATTAATTCATTTTTATCTAGAATTTTCTGTGACTTCCTAAATGAAATTTAATAGCTTGGGACTTTCAAAGATATTCTTATTTTACTTTCTATTTATGAAAATAAAATCGTTCCCAAGACTCCCATTTTTTCCTTTAAAATTTATGAGGTCTATAGGCCACGCTTGGTGGCACATGCCTGTAATCCCAGCCACTTGGGAGGTGGAGGCAGAAGGATAGCAAGTTCCAGGTCAGAGGCAGCCTGCATAACTTAGTAAGACACTGTCTCAAGATAAAAAATAAAATAAAAATGAAAACTGGGCTGCATTGAGGCTCAGTAGTAAAGCACTTGCAAAAAAGCATAGATGAGACCCTTTAAAATTTGTGAGGTCTGTAGTGTTCCTTCTTTCAATGTTGATTTTGTGTCGTTTTTCGCACTAGTCTGTTTAGAGTTATGTCAATTTTGATATTTTTCAACAAAACAGCTTGTCATTTCATTTATTATCTCCATTGCTTCTTTCTTTTTTTTCAATGATTTCTGTTGTTATTTTTATTGTTTTTTCTCCTTATTTTATGATAAATTTACTTTTCCTTTTCTATTTTCTTAAGTGCAAACTCAGTTCATTCTTTCAGGCTCTTTCGTTTCTTTTTCTAAAATATGTTTTGCCTGATATTCCTAGAGCCATTCCATCTTAGTAATGCTTATTGTTTGCATTAAGTATCTTTTTCTAGACATTTACATTTGGTCTATGCATGTCTTTGTATTTACAGTGCATCTCATGTAGACTACATATAATGTCTTCTTGTTTTTTTATATAGATTGACAATCTCTGCCTTTTTATTGAAATGTTTAATACACTTACAGTTATTGTAATTAATCCACTCCCAAAGCAATCCCAAAACACTCAGCCACTGCAAACCCTATGAGGGTCACTATGAATCATACCCAACCTGACAGCACCTAACAACAACAACAACATAATTTTTGACATGATTATAGGCATGCCTACCATTTTACTGTGACCTTTTGTTCTTCTGTTCCTTCATGTCTATGCTTTTCATATTAATTAAGTGGAATAACACAACAGGTTTTTTGTTTGTTTGTTTGTTTGTTTGCGGTATGGGGGGTTGAACCCAGGGCCTGGCACCTGCATGTTTTGCAAGTGCTGGACCACTGAGCTACACCCCCAGCCCATTTTTTCACTTTTTGAGACAGGGTCTCACCAAATTACACAGACTGCCTCAGGTCTCGAACTTGCGATCCTCCCACCTCCTCCTCCAGAGCCCCTGGGACTACAGGCGTGCACCACCAAACACAATAGGTCTTAAATATACTCATCTATCTAGAATTGATAGTAAATTACTTCATGTAAAATATAAGAAGTTTGTAACAATTTATTTCTAAATGCTCTTCTAATGTTAGTGCCACAGCTATGGAGTATGTATATATACCTTATCAACTCAATAAGTTACTATGATTTTTCTTTATTAATATATTTTAGAAAAAAGGGAACATACATATTGTGTTTATATTTACTTTCTTTGATGCTCTTCATTCCTCTTTATAGATCCAATTTTCTAATTAATGTCATTCCCTTCAGAATTAAGATAGCATTTCTTACAGTTCAGTCTGATGGTAGCAAATTCTTTAGGTTTTAGTTTAACTGAAAAATGTCTTAATTTTGCCATCATTTTACAGATTTTGAAGTAAAATTGATCTACAATAAAATTCACATATTTAAAATGTTCAAATTGAAAAGTTTTCACATACATATTTATATATGTGTACGTATGTATGATGTTTTGTACACACATACACACACACACACACACACACACACACACAGATATATGAAATCATCACCAAAATCAAGATAACTATGAGTACAACATGCAAAGTTTTCCTGGTACCTCATTGTTATACATCCATCCCTCAACTCCAGTCCTGAGGCAGCCATTGATCTGATCTCTGTCACTATAGATTAGTTTGCATTTTGATATTTTATTATTATGTTGTTGTTGTTAAGTGCCGTCAAGTCGGTATCCGACTTATAGCGACCCTCATAGGGCTTTCAATGGCTGACTGTTTCGGGATTGCCTTGGAAGTGGATTGCCAGGCCCTTCTCCCATTTTTGCGGTGCTGGGAATTGAACTCGGGACCTCAGAGACTGCAGCACAGCGCTCTACCAACTGAGCTAAATCCCAACCCCATATTTTATTATAAATGAAACAATTATCTTCATTTTTGAAGGATAAAATCCACTTCATATAAAAATCTTGGTTATGTTTTGTTTCTTTGGGATTTTGTAAATACCAAGCCAATATCTTCTGGCATCTATATTTAATAAGAAACATACAATTAAAGTTATTGTGGTTTTCCTGCACAGTTGTTTCCAAAATTTTCTTTTGACTTTGACAATTTGTAATTTGACTTTTATATATCCAGAGACGGCTTTCCTTTTTGTTTTGTTTTCAGTTGGGTTCAATGCACATTTCATTCATTAAAATAATATTTTCTACCAAATTTGAGATAATCTTAACATCATTTTTTAAATTTTTTTCTGTTACTTTATTTTGTTTCTCTCCTGGGATTTCAATTGCATATATGTTGGACTGCTTTGTATATTACCACAGGTCTCTGAATTAATGCTCATTTTTCTTAAATCTTTTTCCTTCTTATTTTTAGGTTGGAAAATTTCGATTGAGCTACATTCAAACCATTGTCCCCTTTTTTCCCTGACATTTCCAATATGTAGTGATGCTCATCTTTTTTTTTTCAGTAATTGTAGTTTTCAATCTAAAATCTTCAATTTTTAATAATTTGCAATTTTGTGTTGAGATTGTTCATCTATTCAATTATTGGTGCCATATTTGACTTCAACCATCTGAACATATTTTCATTTAATTCTTTGGACATATTTAGAATGGCTTCTTTGACATCTTTTTATGATAATTTCAGTATTTGGACCTATCTTGAATAGGATTGCATTGACAGTCTCTTTTAAGTTATTTGAAGTGTTTGCCTACATATAAATCACACTTTTCTGTCTCTTTGCATGTCTAGTGATGTTTGGTTGGTATTTGCAAATATTAGATAATTTATTGTGATAATAATTTTTGTCATATTCTCCTTAGGATTAATGGATTTTTGTTCTACTAGGCAGTTATATTATCTAAAATCAAATCAAAATTTTTCTACTCCAAGTTTTGCAGGTACTTACACCTCTGTTCTTATGCTTTCCCATTGTTGCATTTTTATTTGACCAGATCCCTGCTGGGACTCTCTTTAGTTAAAAAATTTTGCAGGTTTTCTTTTCAAGGATACCCTCAATTTCCAACTACTTTGCTGGTTTGGGCCTTTGTAATCTCACATGTCTATAGCCCAAGATATTTTAAATTAAAGAATGGATTCATTTATGAAAAAAAATCAGATTCACGTTTCTGGCTCACTTCCATACTGTTCTAATTTCAAAAATAGTATTTTCTCTATTCTCTGCTTTCCCCCACCCCCATCCCCACCCCACAGTCTCTTTTGCCCATGTAAAATTTAACTGTCAGCCAGGGACATATACAGTTTATATTGTGGAGGGAGTCTAAGCATTCATTATCACTATTTATTAATTTACTTTTTATTTCTAGGAATTGCTCCTTTGTGTTTTCAGGTGATTTCCATACTGGAATGCTAACTCCTGGCCTCTTTAATTGATACATCTGAGGTTTTCCTACAACAAGTTCTGATTCTCCAAGGTTTTGTCGTGGATATTAGGGAGCACACTTGGACCAGGAAGCTGAAAACATTTTCCCACTTCTGTCTTTCATTGAATACTTTCTCGTGTCCTTAAACCTATAGATGAATAGATAGATAGATAGATAGATAGATAGATAGATAGATAGATAGATTTATTTTTAATTTTCTCTGATGTGTGTAATTTATTATATTTGGGGATCATGAGACTATTTTACTCCTTCACTTTTATCATGCCAAAGAAGATCATCAGAATACAACTCTTTTTAGAGTTCATGGGCTAAATCGAGGTATCCTAGTAGTCTGCTCTTAAAGTTAGATACAAAAACCAATGATATTCCATGGATGGTGTTAATACTTTATATCTTAAATGAACTAAATAGTAACAAATTATGAATTTTTAAATCTAATGGCACATTCATGACATTTTATAAAAACAGGCCCTTACTTTTGATGACTTTGTTTCTTATACTAGAAAAAGTTTTGAAATGAATGAAAAAATTCTATGGAGAAGAGTTAGAAAACTTAAATCAACTTTAGATTTAGTCACTAATTTATATACTCATAACTTGTCATTTTACAAACATGTATTTCTGAGCTTGAATACATGTAGAACCAAAAACATCAGGCAATAGGAAATTTCTGAAAATCTCAACATTTTGAGAAAAATATTTTCTCCATTACAAATCAGCATAAAAATGGAGGAGAAAATTTTTCAAGGCCAAAAAATATAAGGAACCATGTGATTTTCCCTACCAGGGATACAAGTCTTACCTCTGAGCATGAGCATTGAATATTATTCTCCCCATAATGAACCCAGTTTTTATACAGAGAAATATGAGTTCCACTAGCAGCATAGAAAAGTTACATTTAAGGAACACTTGTGGTATTTATTATGGAGTTCATTGTAGGATTTAAAAATACTGATTTAGTTTTATGTGTTAAGTCCAAATGAAAACAATATAAAATGCTTTTTAGTGCATAAAGAAAATGGAAAGTATTTATTTTTCACTTTCTATGAGAATAAAAATCATTTAAAGTGATTAAGATATTTTTTCTTAGTTCTCATACTGAGTTAAATTTTTTGAATCTTGATTATTTAGTTCTATAGTCCTGAGCTGCAAATGACCTATTTTTTGACTGTTGATTTCTTCTCCAGAAGTTTGTTTTACATTCAACACTTCTGATATTTTCACACCATTTTAGATCCAACTTGGCATAAGTAGTGATGCTCTCACACCATTCTATCTTAGAACAAGAATTTCACAAAAGAAAAAATGTACGAATTTTTTGCTCATCTAAAGAAGTAAAAAAGAATTGGTGGTGTGGTAAGCAGATTTTAAGACTATAGACAGGGAGGGAAAATTTGTTCATATATTTAACAGCCTATCAATTTAGAAAAGTTAAATTCTACTATGACAGGATAATCACAATTTCTGTAATAAAGTGCAATGTATTAAGAGGACAGAGGACTTTGGGCACAATAGCTTTACAGAATAACAGGATGATGTCACTGTTGGTAAACTCTACCACACATCATGGTATTACTTCAGGTCTAGGAGAAGGCCTTAGACAGGCATAGAAAGTCACTCTGATTATAGATAGGGTAATAATGGAATTTATCATCCAGACCAAGACACTTTTAAGAGTGATATACTGTTAATAATTACACTAGACAACAAGTATAATTCAGAACCCAACTATGCAGGACAAATTGTACATATAGTCTTCTCTGTAATAGTGATAGGAGAGAGGAAAAATTGACATCAACATGAAGGAGTCAGAAACATGAATCACCAAGTTAGAACACTCAATCAGAGCTGATCTTAGCAATAAAGAGTGTTCCCCATAAGATATTATACTGCCTTGGTGTCTTTTTTGAAATCTTAACCATTCTGTAACTCTTTCTGGTGAGTCAACCAGCAAAGTACTTTACAAACTTGAAGAGACTGGACCCTAATACAGTATCATCCTAGAAGAGCAAAACACAGTTTTTCAATTCAAAGTTGTCTTTCTACATCTAAATGAAGAATTACATATTTTCAGCTATTTTTCCCAAGTATACAAGGAGAAACACTAAATTTGGGAGACATAAAATATTACTACAGACAAAAATAATTCCATTACTAAGTAGTTTTGAAAAATTGTAGATTAAGCAAATTAATATTTGTAACATTTCTTATATGCAAAGTCCAACTGTAGGTGGCAATAGTTTTTCCACAAATATATTTGTTTTAATTCAGTTTTCCCATAACTGAGGTTGAAACATGCATTCTGATTTATTGCAAATGTACCTCAGGAGGAAAACACTGTCTCAACTGGAAATTGTCTTTAGTTAGATCACACACATGCACCCCTGAAGAAAAAAAAATTGCACCACAAAGTTAGTTCTACTTTCTGGCAATGTATCGTCCTGTTTGCCATTTGTAGCTCAAAACACAGTACTCCAAAGTATGGTACTTTGGCATGCTGAGCACCTTGAACTGAAAGATATTGAAAGAGCTTTACACAGTCTCTCTCTGACCTTTTCCTGCCCTCCTGTATCTCTAACTTCTTTCTCCCCTTGAGGTGATTCCTAGAAAGTAGAATTCTTCTTCTAGGCAGCTCCTGGAAGCTACAAATACTACTATGTGTAAGAATTACCAAAAAGAAATTCTCTTACCTGCCTTGCTTGATAACAGGTCATAATATTCTTATTCCAGAAGGACCCTGCCCCATACCAAGGAAGACAAAATATTACACAGAGAGGTCAAGAAGAATCTGAACCGACTTTGCTCCCGGAAATGCTTAATCTCGAATGTCAATTAGATCAAGAGATACCTAGGACATTAGTAAAGCACATTTCTGGGTGTGTCTGAGGGGACGTTTCCAGAGACAACTGTCATGTGGTGCAGCTTCTGTGGGGAGAAGACTTGCCCTGCATGTGGCCAGCATGGTCCACTGGGCTGGGGGCCTGGATGGAACAAAATCAGAAGAAGGAAGGCAGCCAGCCCATGTAAGCTTGATTCTTCCTGAGTAAGTACCTCTATTGCTGTAGCCATCACCTGGGGACATGGAGTTCCAGCTTCTTCAGCCTTTCAATGTGAACTAACACCAGTGACTTTCCAGGGAACTTCCAGGACTTCACCCTTGGACTGGGAGTCCATCATTCGTCACCCTTGTTCTGAGGCTTCTGGCTTTTTGAACTGAGCAGCTATCTGTTTCTCTGGCTCTCTGGCGTGAAGATAGCCACTGTGGGACTATCTAGTCTCCAACTGTATATGCTAATCTTAAAATTCTTCTTTTATAATCTCTATATTCTATTGATTTTATTCTTCTAGAGAGCCTTGACCACTACTTTTCCTGCCTTCTTGCACCATCAACTTCTGTTTGGTTTCATCCTTTTTTTCAATCACATTTCTATACAAAATTCCATTCTTCACCCATCCTAAGCATAAAAACAGACTATATTCCTTGGATCTTTTAGTCTTCATTTCTGAAGATTCTGTGACTTATAAAACTTTGATCAAATATATTCATTATATTTTTCTCTCATTAACTTGTCTTTTGTTATAGGAGTGCTGGTCAAGATCCTTAGGATGGGGAGAAAAGATGTAATAGCTTTCCACCACACAATCACTGGCTATGTCTTATCTGGCTTGGAGGTATGGGGGAGGTGCTACTCCTTATGGCAAATAGCTACTGTAAATAAAAGAGGGTACTGCTTCAGAAGGAAAATAAGGGCAGTGGTGAGATACTGAAGGTAAACCATCATGGCAACTAGAAAATAAGTGCACCTGACTGTAAAGGGGATCCCACCAGGGGATTTATCATCTAATCAAGTGATTGCAGTTTTTGTAAAGTATTAAAAAGAGAAATAGTCTTTAATGAACTTCAGAGAACACTGCTCTGAAGACATCATGCATTCCACAAAGTTTCTGTATCTATTTTGCACTCTGTTGTGCTAAGCTCTGGGAAATCTGTTCATATTCTGGCAGGAAGATCTCAAACTCTTCATCATCAGATAGTATCCAAGCAAATAAAACTGTAAGCTCCTGGGGCAGAAATCTTGACATATAGGATACTAACAACAAATTAATACAGAAAACAAACCTCAATTTGTGACAACTAAATTTCCAGATAATATAGAATCATTACTATTTGGATTTTCTTCTTTATTAAAAGGAAACATGGAAATCTCAAAATTTCTGGATTTTGAAATGAGAGATTTAGATATAATATCTCATACTTTGAATGTGAGTAATTAGAACTACTGTTTAAAATAATCCATTCTCAAATTGAATAATAAGGTGTACATGATCTGTTAAAAATATTTTAATTCTAATTTAGCCCACAATGTAGTATTTTTGTCGCTGAAATATTCAAAATAGTGTTCCATTTTCCACTGCATTTACAATACCTAAAATTCACAGTGCAATGTTAAGCCCCACAAAATTTCTGAAGCATAGAAGTGATGAATTGAAAAGATTTTTAAAACATAGTGTAATCAAAGACACTAAATAATTTCTTTATGTACAAAATAACAATGTTTCCAATGTTCTTTTCCTTTTATAAAGTATCTAGTTAAGAGTTGTATGTTCCAAATTCATTTAAAAAATGATAAATTGGATTTCATCTTCATTAAGTACTTCTGATTTTCAAAAGATTGCTAAAATAACAAAACAATAAGACACAAACTGGAGGAAAATATTGGAAAATCGCATCTCTTATAAAATACACCATCCAGAATATACAAAGAGCTCTTAAAACTGATAAGAAAAAACACCTAATTAAAAATTGAGGAAAATATTTTTAAAAACTTTTCATAACAGTAAAAACACTAAAGCAAATCAGCACATGAAAATATGCCAAATATCTTCAGTCATAAGAGGAAAGCTATTTAAAATCACAGGTTCAGGATACAGCTCTGTAACAGAACCCTTCCCTAGCATGCCTGAGGCCTAGAGTGTTATCCTCAGCATGAAAAGAAAATCACAATAAAATGTCATTCCAAACATATTACAGTGACTAGCATTTAAATAATAACAATAATAATAGCAATAATGATGATAATATCAAAATCTGGTAGCAACATGGAGTTGGTGAGATTGTGGAGCAACTAGAACACGTAGGAGTTGCTGGTGGGAATGTACAAGGGTGCAGCAACTTTGGAAAACAGGGCTAATTTCTTATAAAATTAAACATACTTACTTTATAGCCCAGCCATCCTACTCCTAGTAATTAATCCAGTGAAATTTAAAAAAAAAAATCACATAAAAACTTGAATGAAGTTATTTGCAAATACTTTCCTTCATAATTACCCAAAATTTAGGAAAAAAACTCAAATGAAGAATAGGTAAATAATACATAAGAATCATGAAACTGCATATTAAAAGGGACAAATTTTACCGCACATAAATTATAACTTAATTTTAAAAATAAGAAAAAAGTAACATCAGAACACTGAAGTAGTCTACTTAATCTGACTCTAGCTTGAAGAACTACATGCTGCTTGTCATGTTCTGTTCATGAGGAAGCACATCACCTTCTCAAGATAGGTCAATAAGGAAGCTTCCAAATCAGTCTTAACCAACTTAATGAGACATTAGAAGTTTGGTCATTTAAGAATGCACCACACAGTTCAGTGGTACAGCACATGCAAAGCACGCAAGCGTGAGCCCTTAGCTTCAACCCCCAATACCAGGAAAAAAAAAAAAGAATGCACCAAAATTTAAATTTTGCTAAACCCATGTGAATTGAGTATTATGGAGCCATTAAGAAGAATGAAGGAGCTGGGGTTTAGCTCAGTTGGTATAGTGCTGCTCTGTAGTCTTGGAGGCCCGGGGTTTGATCCCCAGCACTGCAAAAACAGGATGTGGCAATCCACTCCTGAAGCAATTCTGAAACAATCAGCCATTAAAAACTCTATGAGGGTCACTATGAGTTGAACCCAACAACAACAACAACGACAACAACAACAACAAGAAGGAAACCGTGTTCTTTGCAGGAAAATGGATGGAATTGGAGATTCTGATGCCAAATGAAATAAGCCAGACTCAGAAAGACAAATGTTCCTTCACATACATGGAATCTTTAAAAAAAATAAAGTAAAAAAAGCATGAAAGTGAGTAGAAAGGGAAATATTAGGAAGCAGTCAGGGGACAGCAGCTAACAAGAAGCCACAGGAGCAGGGAGAAAGGATAATTATGGGTAATGGGAGTAAATACCGTTAGATAGCTTATATGCATGTATATGTACATAATGAAACTCATTATTTTGTACAATCATGAAATCCACAGTCAGGCTTAGAAATACAAAAAAAAAAAAAACAAAACACCTAATCCAATGGAATCAAATATTTGAATAAGTGTAAATATTGTTTATCATATTTAAATGACTTTTCTCTGAAAATATTTCTTTAAATTTTTTAAATTAAAATGAGCTTCATTTTTTAAAGATAGAAATCTGTCTCCATGAGAAGGCTTTCAAAAACAATAGATATTTATTCCAAGTTGTTGTTGTTCTGAGGTGCCATCAAGTTGTGTCTGACTCATAGTGACTATCATACAGTTTTCAATGGCTGATTGTTTCAGGATTGCTTCAGGAGTGGATTCCCATGTCCTTCTCTCATTTTTATTCCAAGTACTCCCATACAAATTTACATTATGTCTTAGTGAATAGAATTCACACTTAAAGCCTTAATATAATTAATAATAAAAGTTCACTGTTCTCATGAGCTTCATGGAGCACATCAAAATCTATCTGAATGCACGTGTGTGTGTGTGTGTGTGTGTGTGTGTGTATGTTGTTGTTGTCATTAGGTGCCATTGAGTTGGTGTCTGACTCACACTGACCCTACTTACAACAGGCAAAACACTATAACATTATTGCCACTATTGCCAGTGCTTCTCTGCTATCATAGGGTTTTCAATGGCGGATTTATGCAAGTGGGTTGTCAGGTCCTTCTCCCAAGCCTACAGTATTTGGTATATATATGTGTGTGTGTGTGTGTGTATATATATATATATATATATATATATATATATACACACACACACACACACATGCATGTATACATACATGCATACATACATACATATATATGTTGTATGTATATGTGTGTGTATGAGTGTAAAGAACCTGAGAAGACTTCTTATATGAAATTCAGCTTGAACACTCTTCAGTTTGTCAATTGGACTACCTATGAAGGGGAAAACAATCTCCAAATGTCCCCAGAGTGTGGATCGCTGATCCTTAATATTCTGTCCTGGTTTTATAAATAAAAAATCTTATCATAGAGCCCCAGAAAATTATAGCAAACGTCATCTGGTAAGTGAAGCTTAATATCACCAAACTTAACTTTAAGAAAATCACCATTGGAAACATTTCAGAGTCCTACTGACTACTGAGGATATAAAAATTTTCCCCAGTAACTTGTGAGGCTGAGACAGGAAGATGCGAGTTCCAGACTAGAGGCAGCCTGCACAATTTAGCCAGACAGTCTCAAAATAAAAAATTAAAAAAAGGCTGGGAGCGCAGCTCATTGGTGGAACATCCTGGGTTCACTACCCCACTATACTGAAAAACAAAATTCCCCTCTCCAAAAGTTATTAAACCTCACAAAAGATTCCCTGAGACCTTAACAATAGTAGCTAAAAAACATTCAATTATAATAATCACATTTTTATTTCTCTTGTAAAACCAGTTCCTTCAGATTTTGCTTAACAAAGCAAACTCAAGTCAAACAGCATAACAATTTATTCAGTTTGCAGCTGCCTAGCTCTTAATGTGAAATTGCTACTTTATTAACACTATGGAGTACACATCAACCCTCAGGAAACATCTTACAAGATACACTTCAGACTTTAAAAAGAGTGATTTGAAAATGTTCTCAGAATACTATACAAAATTAATACAGAAATAATGAAACAAATGCCATCTAGAAAGACCAGCGTTGTTCTTTAAAAACACCCCCCCACACACACTCATCAACCCACTCATTGAGTGCAGTGGCTCATGACTGTAGTCCCAGAGGTTCAGGAGGTGGAGGCAGGAGGATTGCAAGTTGGAGACTAGAGGCAGTCTACATAAAGAACTTAGAAGGACCTTGTTTCAAGATAAAAATTTTAAAAGTGGCTGAGAGTGATGCTCAGTGGCAGAACATTTGTAAAGTATGCACAAGACCCTGGATTGAGCTCCACATTAACACACATACACACACACACACACACACACACACACACACAGAGAGAGAGAGAGAGAGAGAGAGGGAATCCTCCCCAAATATTTCTTTATGGAAAGGTTATGCTTTTAACTTTTAAGTTGAAACTTTTGGGAAGCTACTCTGGGAACCTATGTATTAATAGGAAGAACAGTCTTCTTCAGTCTCCACATACCCATTGTCTAATATGCAAGAGGCTATAGCAAATCATTTGTTTTTAGGAAATTCAGGGTATTGTCTAAATCCCATAAAGAACGCACACTCACAACACTGGTACCAGTTGCACCATTCTAATCTTTTTTGCAATGAATTCTTCCCACCTTAAGTGAAAATTTTCCCTTTCACCCATCTTGCTTTCCATCTCTGTGACTTTGCACCCACCATTAATCTGTCTTAAAGGTCTATGCTGCCTATTTCATGGTGCCAAATCCCAGGCATTCTGTCAAGATCAAGTGAAACGTACATTCCTCTCCTGAAGCTTTTCCCTGACCACTTAACACCTGACCATAGAATATCTTGTTGTTTGTTTGTTTTGAAACAGCATCCCCCTGTGTAGCCTAGGCTGGTTTTTATCCTCCTGTCTCAGCCTTCCAAACTCTGGGATTATCGATGTGCACCACCACACCTTTCCCCTGTAGCACTTCACTTACACCTCATGGGACCTACATTTTTTTACATTACAATAGGACTACCAGTGTACATGCATTATATCCATTCCTCAGTTACAACATCTTTAAAAACAGAAGCATTTCTCATTTATTTTTAATCTCTCTCTACTCAAGCAGTATTAGGCTTCGTACATATCAAACTCTCAATAAATACTTGACCAAATGGAAAAACAGAGGATAACATTTCTCAGTACATTTCCAGATCAAACAAAAATGAACTTGAGAAGTATGTATGTTCTGTATAATCATTTTTTAAAAGTCATTTTTAAAAATTCTGTTCTACCATTTCAAAGAAATTTATTGATGCTCAAGAGAGCAGAGACTTACCTAAAAAGTTGGAATAGATAAATTAGTATTTCTGGTAACACTGAGTCTTCTATTAATACTCATAAATACTTTTATTTATTCTTAATCATTTTATTAACTCAAAAATCATGTATTGTACCAAGCATTGTAGATACAATGTTAAATATAATTTTTCTCACCAAGACATTTTTGTTTTCAAGACAAAACAAAATATACAGATTTGTTCAAACTTAGGTGTGAGAGAGGTAAGAATAAATGGTGATATAGTAAGAATTATGCTAAGCATAAACAAGATGTTTGAAAACAAACAACAGGGCATCACGACTCTGAGTGACAAGGAAATCTTCTAATGAAGGGGAACTGGAGCTGTGTCCCTGAAAATAAAAATCTATTTCCCCAGACAAAATTGAGAGGAAAATTAAGGATATGCATGACACAGGTACCCCTAACAGAGAGGAAAACTAAGGCAGTGTTGAAACTATCTGAAACAACTAGTGCCATGGGAAAGGTGGGGAACCCATGGAGAAAATGAAGAGGGTTAACCATGAATACCATGCCCCCACTGCCCTCCCCACGTGTAAAGAACATTTTTAGGTCATTCATTCTTTGTAAATACCACTTGACAAATGATCTGACTTATGCTTTAGGCTCAGCATGGGCCTGTTTTGATGAAAATCCTATGTACTGTTATACTTTGCAGTGGTTGGGCATCATGTTCTGTAATTAATAATTAGCTCAATTTGGTTAATATTGTTCAAATCTTCTATAATTTCTTCTATAACTGGTTGTTTATTCTCAAATTTACAGGAAGAGATGTGTTATCAACCTTCAACTATGAATTTTGAAAACTATGAAAATGTGAATTTTGTCCATTTTATTTTGTCTCTTGTTTTGCCTTCACAAACAGTTAACTTATTAGTTGCATATACATTTAGGATTGTTGACTCTTCCTGCAGGGAATGTCTTCCACAATCTCTCATAATTCTCCTTGATTCTAACTCTACTTTATCCAGTATTAATATAATAAAATATAGGTTTGCCATCCTTTTACTTTGAAAATAAAGTATACTTATATCTTATTTTATACTGCTGACAAATTCTTTTTTTTTTTTTTTTTTTTTTTGGCGGTACTGGGGTTTGAACCCAAGGCCTCGCGCTTGCATGCTTTGCAAGTGCTGGACCACTGAGCTGCACCCTCAGCCCATTTTTTTTTAACTTTTTTGAGACAGGGTCTTGCTAAATTATGCAGACTACCTCTGGTCTCAAACTTGCGATCCTCCTGCCTCCGCCTCCCATGCCGCTGGGATTACAGACATGCGCCACCGCGCCCTGCTCAACAAATTCTTTTAACTGTAATTTTATTAAAACAATATTATAATTTGCAAAACTGTTTGTGCTTGCTAATCTATTTTGAGGACTTTTCCTCTTTTTTCTTCTTTTTTGGGTCAGCCAAGATTTTTTTTCTTCAGAATTCCATTTAAATCCTCTACTGGCTGTTTAGTTACAACTTTGTGCATTTTTAATTAGAAGCTCCAGAAATTACAATATGCGTCTTTACCTAACTAGAATCTACATCAAATTAGTGTTTTATTACCTCATGAATAATGTAAGAATTTAACAATACCATATTTCCATTTATTCTCTTGTATGTTGTGTTGTTCAGTGTTATATTTTACCCCTTTCTATACATGTCACAGGGCTGGGATTTAGCTCAGTTGGTAGAGCACCGCTCTGCAGTCTCTGAGGCTCTTGGTTCCATCCCCAGCACCAAAAGCAATGCTGAAACAAATCAGTCATTGAGAACCCTTTGAGGTCTGACCAGTCATGAGTCAGACTTGACTGGAGGGCACACAACAACAACATATGCATTATGTGTCCTATATTGCATCATTCTTTTTGCAGCTTTAGAGGCTTTAGTTTAGTTTAGTTTCTTAAATGTCTGTTTCATTTACCCAAATATTTACTCTTTATTCCTGCAGTACTGTACTTTTATTGAGAATATTTTGCCTTTAACCTGAATTTTTATTACAGGATTTTTTATAATGTGAGTCTTCCAGCAATGAAGTGTCTCAGTTTAGTCTTTTTTAAAATGTTTTTATTTTGGTTCCATTTTTCAGGGATGTTTTCAATGGATATAGAATTCTAAGTTGGCAATTATTTACCCTAGAACTTTAGAACTAGTATTCTAATTTCCACTTCTATTCTTTGTTTTTAGAAGTCAACCTTCAATCTTGATCGTTTCCTGAATATATTGTGTCTTTTTTCTCTGGTTACTTCCAAGATCTACTCTTTATCTTTTGTTTGCAGTTAGTTCACTGTCATGCAAGTAGATGTGGATTTCTTTGCAGAAAGTATGTTTAGAGATTTCCAAGATTCTGGAACATGTAGGCTGAATACTTTTTATTAATTTTAAAGAAATTCTTCATAATTATTTTCCCAAAATTATTCTTGCCCTATTATTTATTTCTCCTTTTCAGTCACCAGTTGCACATAAGGTTGGTGATATGACTGTTCCATGTGTCTCTCCCACTCTGTTCTATTGTTTTCAAGTTCTTTTTTCTTTGAATACTTCAGACTGATTTAGATAAATCATTATTTATTTTGCCTGAATACTGGTATTTTTTTGTTGTTCATCAAACATGTCTTCTGCTGTGTTCAATTATAAATCTATTCAACTAATTCATTTGGGATGTTGAATTCTTTGTTCCTAGAATGTTCACAAGTTCCTCTTCAAAATTCTAATATTCTGTCGAATTTTCCATCATTTCTTCATTTTCCATTTTTCCCTCTTTTCCATAACATGTCTGTGAGTTATTTCAAATTACTTGTCTATTGATTACAGCATTTATATCATATATCTCTACTTCTAGTGGATACTTTTTTCTCTCCATTATATCGATCCCATTTCCTTGTCTCATAGTTTTGATTATGTAGCATAAATTCTTTATTTTGGTGAGTAAAATGTCTGATAAAATGATACAAATTTTCCCCAGGACAAGGAATTCCTTTTTCTACAAGGCAAGCATGGGCTATGTGCTGTTTGCCTCAATATATTTGGGAACTGAGATGTTTTGAGGCTAGTTTTCAGCTTTATTTAGTATCATTATATCTCGTGCTAAAATATCTTATGGGTAAAAATATTCTTGTGTTTATAGCTGGTCCCTTTTGCCAGAACTCTCTTTCAACCATCATAACTCTGTGGGAGATTTTTTTCTTCTCTCTTTTCAGCCCAGCCCTTAGCCCTTCACCTCTCAAAATCCTTAAGGGGAAACTGATGGAGAGAAGTAGGAGCAGCATCTGTGAATTTAGGATGCCTAAGATTCCAGTTGGTCACACTGACTCCCATGCTGGGTAAAATTTCATTGTTTTCTTCTTCTTACTTCCATTCCTTCTGCCAAGGGGAGCTCCATCTTCTGTTGCCTTATGCCATTTATGCCCAACTTGACAAATGCAACCAGCCAAAAACAGTGGCTACTGACATCAACTTATCTAGGAATAGCTCCTTCCTCTACAGAATTTAATTCCCTCAGATTTCTCATAACCACACCTTTGTTATGCCTTTCAACATATATGACATTGTAGTTTACCTGTTTTCCTCTAGTTAATGTATGGGTTTGCTGCAACTTTCTCCACTCGATGGCATCTAACAACAACAACAACAACAGTAGACTTAGATTTTTCTTATAATCAAATATGATTTTAATTTAAAATGGTTAAGCATTTGTATGTATGGAAGTTTGTATATGTGTGTGTGAATACGTGTTTATGTTTGCAGTGGTTGGACATTCTTAACTTTCTATAAGTCTAGTTATCTGTGGTCAATCATATTCTGAAATTTTTAATATTTGTCTTGAAAGACACATTCAAAAGACTTTTATTAGTCTATTGTTATAATTGTACTATGTTATTGATTATTTTTATTAATCTCTTACTGCCTAAATTATAAGTTAAACTAAGGTGCAATCATAAAAGTATATATTTAAAAAAACAATAAATGTAGGATTTGGTACTGTCTGAAGTTTTGGGCAACTTCTTGGGATCTTGAAAGGTCCTCTGAGGATAAGGAGGACTACTACATATATGTAAAGTTTCCTTCCTCATCTGCCCACCTATCTCAGAGACTCCTAAAAGATTAATGTTTCTTGGTTTAAAAATATAAGAAAATAAGTAATAAATTGAACAACTGTTGTAAATTCAAATTTTTTCTGAGGTGACACAAATCCTCAAAGTTTATAGATGTAAATTTAACTAAAGAAAGTACTTCCTTACATAGTTTAAGAAGTGTGTTAATTCTGCCTTCTCTGCACCCAAAAATAATTTAAAAGTAATTAGAAGTGACGAATTCTGAATGGGCTATAAGAAATGATACTGTTTCAAAAAAGAGCAACTTTCAAAGTTGTGACCATGAATTACACTGTCCTTCCATGAAGAGCTATGTGGTACAATGGTCAGATACAAGATACTGTATTTCTACAAAAGTTTTTAAAACTCCAGTTTATTTGGATAAGAAATCTGCACAAAATATAGTACAAAAATAACTTATTTCTTACCGTGTGTGGTAAGATATGGCTAGAAAATAAGAGATTCTTCTATTAAGTTTAACATCCTGGGAAATTAAGAATGAAATACATGAATCAAATGTAAATTTTAAGCCGGGCGCGGTGGCGCACGCCTGTCATCCCAGCGGCTCGGGAAGCGGAGGAGGGAGGATGGCAAGTTTGAGACCAGAGGCAGTCTGTGTAATTTAGGGAGACCCTGTCTCAAAAAAAAAAAAAAAAAAAAAAAAAAAAAAAAAAAAAAAAAAAAAAAAAAAAAAAAAAAAAAAAAAAAAAAAAAAAAAAAAAAAGGGCTGGGGGTGCAACTTAGGGGTCCAGCACTTGCAGAGCATGCAAGCGCGAAGCCCTGGGTTCAACCTCCGGTACTGCGAAACAAACAAAAACAAACAAACATATATATATATATAAATTTTGAAAAACGATTTTTTTAAATGTACTTTGTTTTAAGGTCTTATTATTATCCATGAATCATTCTGGAAAATATAAATATTAACTTAGTACTTGAAAGTTAATAAAACAATAACGGATGGTTGTCAAAAACTATTTATAGATGTGATAAAAGGCAGTGAAGAACAAGCAGACAATTTGATCTGTCTTCTTCATACTATACTGAAAATAATATAAAATAATTTCATGTGGAATGTTTACTCTTTACACTGCTTTTTTAAGGATTTAATTGTTGTTTTTGTGTATGTAGTACTGGTGAGTTGAACCCAGGGCCTTACACATGCCTTTTTTATCCACAAGCACTCAATCACTGAGCTATACCCTCCAGCACATTTTTACTTTGTATTTTTGAGACAGAGTCTCACTAAATTACACAGGCTGCCTCTGGCCTTGAAATTGTGATGTTCCTGCCTCCACCTCCCAAATTCCTGGGATTAAACAAAGTCATGTGCCACTACGCCTAGCTCCTTACACTGCACTTTTAACTTCAGATATTTAAATCAATCCTATGAAAATTACCAAAACTATTGGTTAGTTGACTAAAACAAATAGTACTTTCTAGTCAGACATCTTAATCCTACGGATTAAGATTACATTGCAAAAGAAATCTCATTATATTTCACATTTGTAAATCCTAAAACATGACTCTGAAGATCTAACTATAGGCATTTAACAATGGTAATATGTGACTAATACTTTAACTTCAAATTTCTCAGATAATCTCAGAGATAAACTATTATGCTTCTTTTTCTTGTGACAGAATGGTTTATTATTTAAGCTTTCAAAATTTTAAATAAATGGTGGAAGAAATTAATATTTTCTCATAGAAAGTAATCAAAGTAGCATAAGAATCTAAGACATCAATACCTGCAAACTATTTGTCT